>WKFP01014156.1:269358-306324 GCA_011057875.1 Pterocles orientalis
GTTTTGGCTGCTGCTGATCAGTGTTTACAGAGTGTCAAGGCTTTCTGTTTTTCCCACTTCCTTGTCCCAGCAAGTAGGCTAGAGGTATGTATGAAGCTGGGAGTGAACACAGATAGGACAGCTGACCTGAACCAGCAATATAGTGTCACGCTTAGCAAAAGAACTGGGGAGGTTCAGTCTTCCAAGGTCTTCCAAAAGCTGCCACTCAGAGATTGGCTGGGCACCTGTCCACTTGTAGGAGGTGGTGAGTAGTTGTCTTTGCACTATTTGTTTGGTTGTTTTCCCCCCCCCCCCTTTCCTTATTTGTTAAACCACCTTGTTTTGTAACTGATGCAATACAGGAATCTTCTCATTTTTGTTCCTCTTCTTCTCTCCCCCGTCCTGCTAGGAAATGCAGGAGTGGATGGGTGCCTGTGTGGGTGCTGAGATGCTGGCTGGAGTCAACCTACTGCAGTGTGACTCATTGCCATTACTGGAGAAAGAATGGTTTGGTCTCAGACAAAAACATTAATGGAACAGCTATAATGTGGTGTGTAACAGCCAGACAGCATAACCTCAGAACACAGCTCAGCACATCGGACAGTCCAGAGTAGTCCTAGTCCAACCACCATTTCAACAGCCAAATCAAAATATATCAACTATTAGCCCAGTTACAAAGACACCCACTTAAATGTTCTGCAGATTGTTAAGACAAATACACACAAACTTTCTAACAACCATCCCTGTTTCTGTAATGCTATGCTCATCCTCCCAGTGCTGCCCAGCTCCCATCTTCCTCCAGAGAATGTCTGGGGGTGGTGGTGGCAACTAGGACAACTTATTCGCATGATAAACTAATCACCAGATGTGTGCTGTTTGTGGTACAGATTACCTCCACTTCAGTCCCACGTTGTTTTGGGTTTATTTTGAAATGTATTCTAATAGAATCAGTCTTCTTAATTCCTCTGTCTCTGGTTCCTAGCTTACTGTTTGACTACCTTAACTTGCTGACTGTAATTGAAATTACACAACAGTGTCCCAGTATTGAGACAAAACTATATGTTTGTTACCTAGTGACCATGTAGGTTTGCTAGAATTTTACCATACAGTCATAACTAAAGTAAGTTGAAGTCACCTTAGGCCAATACAAGCTTGGACAACTCACAAGACCTGCAGGGTCAGGTTAATAAGGAGGTTTTACTAGCACTGCCAGTGTCGTCCGTACTGAGCCACAAGCCAGACGAAATTCAGAGTTCAGTGTTCAGAGAGCTATTCTCTATCACCTCCAAGGAAAATAAGTGCTTCAGAGGCTACTTTTATCCTGCTGGCTGCTGTTTGGACCACACATGGACCATGGCAAGTTAATGCAAGTCAGTGATGTACTTACCATCTTCACTGTCAGCAAGAGGAAACACTTTTTTATATAATCAAGGCTCTTTTTTTAAAAAACTTAAAATTCTAATCTGTAAGTGTTCAATAATGAAGGGAAATTAAGTGACTCAAAAAGTTTTTGCCCCCCTTATTATATCTATTTTGTACCAGGCTTGGTAAATTTTGTTGTTGTTTACCTAAATAGTTCAAAAATAAAAAGGAGAGAAAAACTGCATTACTTTGACAGTATGTTCTACTACAGGGAATACAGTAAAAAATAATAAAATATGTCTGTTGAAATACTAGCAAGATAGAGAATGTAATTTGTCCCACATTATAATAGACTAAAAGAAAACAAGTAAAGAATGAAAGAACAAATCCATGACCACAATGAGCTTGGATGAAGAGAAAAGAGGATGCTGTTCAACCCTCTTCTCTGCGGTTTCTAGATATGCCTTATCTTAGAAAAGCTTTCCTCCAAAAAGGGATGAGACAGTCTCTTGAAGGGCAACATGCAGCAAAGAAAATGCATCCTAATTCTTTCTGAAGTCATAATCTTTGGGGAACAGCTATGGATTCACTTCTTTTTGTGAAGTTTATGAAAGGTTAATGGTTTAGTTTCACCCTATCTGACCTTAGGGAATCTGTGGGTAAGTAGTACAAGGGACAGAAATATAAAGTCACACAAATTAGGGATTCCTTTTGTCCAAACTCCTGAGAACACAGATTTCCTTCATGTTTTTTTTTTAAGCTTGCTTTACAAGTTATACATGTTGAGCTGTTTGCATAACTTCACAAGCTGAGATTGCTCTGAATTATAATAGAATGCCCAGACAGTCGTCTTTTCAAATGCAGACAGACTGTCTTCCATTACACATTTTAGCCCAAATGTAGAATACAAGACTACATGGTTTTATAGAGGCTTGTCAGTGTTACAGGAGCACTTCAAATTTCTCATCATTACTGAAATGTAGCTTTTGTTCTGAATTAGCCACACACAAATCAGAACAATAAAACAAGTTACTAATATCAAAAACACATTTTTCCCCAAAACTCCTTCATTAGGAAAAATAATATTTAAAGTACATATAACTATTGCAGAAAAACACTTATTTTTAACCTTGACCAAAGACCCTTTTAATAAAAAGAAAACTTTACTAGCAGTCAGAATTGGGTGTCTCAGATGATCAAGAATTTCTTTTGAGCAGACTGAGTATATGCTCATAAACATATGTATGGATTAAGTCAAGGCATTTTTTTCTTTGCCTAAACAAATAGGGTAGGACATATCATAGTAGTCACCTTCATGGTGTTAGGCAAAGTGTTAACAGCTTCTGCCTTTAACTTTTAAAGTCCCCTTATCTTTCCTTATGTTTTCATCATATTCTTTCACCAAGTGAAAGCTCTCTCCTGAAACGTTTTCTAGGGAATGTGGCACAGGAAGGGAAGAGGGAATCCTGGCAAAGGATTAACAGACTAACAAAGTATTTCGCTAACACATATATGAGTACTTGACAGATCTCTGTACAGGCTCCTGTTTGAGTTCCTTAAGATATGGATGACAGTCTATGACCTGTGCTTTTCTGCTCCTGTATTATTAATCCTTTTGTCACTCCTCTGTCAACCCTTTGCTGTTACCTCTTCTTCTTCCACACCACTAGTCAACTATGTTTACCACAGTATCATATCCTATTGCACTAAACACCTCCTGAATTCTTTTACATTAAATTGCCCCTGTTCTGTGCCAAAAGGATATTTGCTTCCTGGGAACTCTCAATCTCTCACCTTTTGTTTCTCCTGTACTTCCCTTTCAAAATTTTTTTAAGACTAATCAAGAGAAAATGTCAATGACAGAAAACATCTTAGTAAATGATAAATAACATGAAAATACTATGAGAATACTTGATGAAGATTATAACCACTTTGCCTCATGGACACTGATACAATATACAAACATTTTGCTCACTATTATTTGACGACCATGTATGCCATTATAAAAAGAAGCTATAAAGCATTTTTAAAGCCCTTCCTGCAGTTTTTCCTATACATCCTTATCCCACAATTATGGTGTAACATTATCCAAGTATTTCCTTCTGAACTACTTTAACAAGCATTTCAAGAAGAAACAACATATAAAAAATTGTTTTATTTGTTAGTGTATCTGATTGTTCCTGTTGTGCTGCTCAGCTATGTTCAGAAATCCTCTAAACCACAACCTCTCTCTGATCTCAGAGGTAGTTTTTTCTAGTTCTGTAAATTTCTCTGGTCCTGTCATCGTCTAGATTCTGCCTCTTCTACCCCTTTCTTCCCCTATGAATCCTCCTTTGTTTATCCCTTTTTTGTAGTGGAGTGTTTTTTAACCCCATTTTACCTTCTGGATATTCTACTGTATATGTATGTGATTCTCTTTGCATAAGCTGGAGAAATAATGGTGCTGAGTGTATGCAGCTCATTATGCTCTTCTCAGAAGATGCTCCTTTCTGATGGTCATGAATTCTTAATTAAATTAGAAACCAGATCAAAAGCACAAGTTGTTACTACTTTGCACTTCTGAAGATTAGGAGTCACCTGTAAACATAGTGAGATTTAACATGGTCATGACAAAAATCGTACAATGGCCCTCAGATGTTTTAAGATATGTTCTGCAGCTTCACTAGTTCACACTGTAGTCAAAATAGGGAAAGCATAAATATAGTATCTGTTATACAATTCCAAACATTTGGTTTCTATCTGACAAGGCTAACAAGCCTAGCTTCTCTTTCATCTTCTTTCACCTTCTGTGTTTACCAGTAACAGCAAAATTAACAACAAAAAAAGGTAATCCAGGATTTACGACACAATAACAAACCTCTGTTGACAGTAATACTGAGGTATTTTTAAATTTGAATCTTTGTTTGGGAAGTGTACTTCTTTTACCATGCATTTTGAAAGGTTGTCTTCATGTTTATATCGGTCAAAGACATTCATTTTTGTGAACCAGTTTAAAACACTTCCTGAATTTCATGTATGTGACAGGAGTAACTACTACCCAAAAGAAAAATTCACCTTCTAAAAATTAATCTAATATAAAAATGTAAACACAGAACAAGAGATGACTGAAAGAAGCAAGTCCCCTTCACTTGAACATTTCAAGATCTTGGTTTGTTCTGCCTTGGAAACAGCAATATTTTGAATATTTCTTAAGTTCTTCTCGTGCATTTCTTTTTGTGTCACATTGAAAAACGTCACCACCTTCCTTTTGGAGGGTAGACCTTGTTGAGCTGAAAGAACAAGATTATCAGATTACAGGAAGGAGTTTTTCATTTGGAAATCACATACATTTGCGTTTCTAAAGACCACCTTTTTGTCTCACTATCCTTAGACTAGAAAAAGGGAGTCTGCCACTTAAATAACTGTCTTCCTTCTTTCTTAAATTGCCATCCCTTCTCTCCAAAAAAAACCCTAAAAATTACTTTTAGAAGTATTCTGATTTCAATTGATTCAGAATCAATCTAATCTTAATTCATTGAGAAGTATTTTTAATTCATATCCACCTAAACTTTTCCTGTTATGATAAGTAGTATATTCTTTTTGTTGTTATTAGTTTATATGTAATAGTAAGCAATATTAAACTCTACCTTTGGAGCTATGCTTGGTTTTTCTTCTGTCTTTCATATGGTTACAGTTTTCAAAATGGAAAAGAGTCACTGCATATGTATGATTCCCTGTATTTAAGTTCTCAACAAAATATTATATAAGAAGGCTTTGTTTAACACACTTTAGTATCAAACCTTCAAATTAAAAACCCAGATACGTACAAATAAACCCAAAGCTCTTTGCTTTAAAAAGAGATTGAAATCTGCACACTGTAGACCATAATCAAAAGCATTCATCTGCAAGACCAGCTTGAGCATTTTAGTTGTAATTTACAGGTCATTGACTTCTTCATTACAGGCAGCCCTTGGGAAAAGTAGTTTCTAATACAAAGGCACCTAAAGTAGCCAGGCTGCAATATGTGAACACTGCAGCAGTTCGCCCGTGACTGCAAGGTTTGAATATGTATTTAATAAACATTTGCATTCCAACTTGATCTTACTAAAGAAAATTTGTTCCTACTGGGAGAGGAAGTAAAAGGATGGACAAAAAAATCCCACCAAAAAACAAACAAAAAAGAAACCCCCAAACCAAAACCAGACAACAGTTTCAACGCACTTCAAAGAGCCGTATTTTGTTCTTTGAAACATTAAGCTTTACTGTCACCAAAGACCCACAGTATTTTAATGATCAGAATACTTTTTTTTAACAACAAATACATGGAACGGACAAAAGTTCTCAGCACCTGAGTTCTGTCAGAGTAAGATAACCAGTGTATTTCATGTTCAGTATTATTATTCATATTTATGTCATTCTTTCCATAGCTACATACCTTTGACTGAAAATTCTAGGTGTTTTCAGATTTTTTTCACCTAACAAATTCTCTGTGAAAGGAATGCAATGCTTAGATCATCAAAAACTCCTGTACTATTCAGCACAGTCCAGAGGTAACAATACTTATGCTTCTGTATGTAAGATTAAATTTTAGACAGCAACCGGATTTTAAATAACTTTTTCTTTCTATCTTCATTTACTATCAATTTTCCTCTTTGTGCATGTATGTGTGAAGGCTCTGAATAACAATCACCTTGGATCAGATATATTCTATCATAAACTTTACAGAACAAGGAAGAAAAGTTCTATAACTCACACAGAGCTCTCCATGATATTGCCTGCTTAGTGGGATTCAGAAATGACTGCAGTGTTGGAGGTAAAGGATAAACAAGATTTTTATTCTTTCTAATTTCAGGATCTTTTAAAATTTTTGAGTAAAATGCTATTGTACGTAAATGCCCACTAACAAAAAAAAAATTATCAAAATGCTTACTACAAAGACAGAAACCACCACTTAAACTTACACTTAGAAAGAAATTTTAAAATGTTGTTATTATGCACTACCAGACCTAATTTGTATTTATTTTTCTTTTAGTTAAGCTGTTTTATTCCAAAATTCAGTAGTTTCACTGAAATTAAAATAGGGACCAAACTGTGAGCAAGTGTTCGTAACCTAATGATTAAAGCATTCAGCTCAGAAATTATTCTGGTATTCCAGACCCTCTTCCAATACATGTCAAAATATGGGGGGTGGAGGAGGTTGCTAACAATTCCTTTATTCCATAGATCTAACAAGTGTGTAAAGATGTCCACTTTCGTTTTCATGGCCTGTAAAATCCATCTGAGGCAGACTCAGATTTTATTAAGGACACAAACTGAAAGAGTATAATTTAAATCTTGCATACGTATTCCTGCCACTTAGACTGTAGGAATACAAACCTGGAAAAATCTGAGTGAGTCAAGGATCTCGAATACTGTTAGGTTCAGTTCTTGACTTCACCACTCTGAGGGTTAAAGACATCCTCTCATTTTCTGCCTCAGTGTATTCAGTGCATTTCTATAAAATTATTCCTATACTAAGTTTGCACTTTAACTTAAAGGTGTTTTCAAGTATTTACCTGTCTTCTGTTTCTCTAAACGCTGCTCCTGTCTCTACTTAGTCTTGCATGCTTCTAAAGTGCAAATAATTGAGGTTTTTCATTCTAAAATGTATATATTTTTGGACAACCTTGTCTGCTTCAAGGAGGTGACCACCTGTGGTTTGGCTCTCTGCATATTACATTGTCTTCTGACATTAACTTAGAAAATGCCCTTGTACTGTCAAATACCGAAACTTTACTTTTTTTTTTTTTTTTTTTTTTTTTTTTTTTCCACTTCAGGGTATGCAGCAAATACTGTCACTATCATCTTGCATGTCGCTCATAATACAGTATTCATTTTTCAGGTTCTTTGAACTAAAAAAGAAAAATAGTACGTATCAGGCAAGACTTAGTTCAAGTGTCATGCAATGTAGACACTGATAGTTGTTGACTAGTATGAGGTAAATAATTTAGATAATCAAGACCACTATTGCTATGCTAGAATACATAAAACCATCCATTCTCCCCTTCTATTGTAAAATTGGACTTCATTTCTTCGAATATCTCTGCACCTATTTGGAGGCACATCTGAACTAACTCTTCTCATGCATGACTGATGCACACAAGTGATGGTTCCACACAACTTTACTCCACATAACTTATTCAGCAAACAACTCTAATTTTTCCCATTAGATCTGTATAAAGAAAAGAAGCATGAGCAAATCCTTCTCTTCTTAGTATGAAAACTCTTACAGAAATCGTATTATGAGAAAGTCTGTAGCAAAATCCCACAACTGAGACAAGAAAAGTAATTTGTGGACTGGGGATACTTACAGGTCCCCTAATGGCTCTTAAATCTCCGACACTTCCGAGTGTAACCAGAGCTCACATTTAGGGATCATGGGAATTTCAGCAGCATAAAATCGTGTGATTACTGATTCTAAGAACTATCTTGGTTAATTGGTAGCCGACTGCCCTCATGAAGACTTACATGTTTTGTTCAGAAGCCCACAAGAGCAGTTAGGGCATGCTTGATGCCTAAGACATTTCGTTGCTTCTAGCTTTCAATAGGGAACTGTAGAACAGACTGAATTATTATATTTCTTTTTGTTAGGTTTGTATCCCATCTGAATACAAAGTATAAATCCTTCTGGTTGATGTAGATATATAACTCTGATTTTGCAAGATTCTGCTTTGAACGACCTCATAATCAAAATATTACTCAGGAGGATGAATATGAGGATAGGTCACTGATGTCACAAGCTGGAAAATTCCTCCAGACAAGCAAGCTGTTGCGTAAAAAACCAAAGGCTTGCCAGGCTTACGTTGATGCAGCTTAACTAGTTGCTTCTTGTAATCTGAACCTATCTAACAGAAAAGATATTTTCTATTCAAGCCCCATTTCAGAAGGGGTCTAACAGACAAGTGATATTCTAGCATTGAGACTCCTAAAATGTCTAGCATCAAAAGTCTTTTGTTGACCTTGACGGCCAATTTTTTTGAGTTTAACTGAAATTTGTATTACACTCTATTTTTCATAACCGTCCAAAAGAATTAGAGTGGTAGTTTAAAACCTTATTTTAAGGTGCATAGATTTAAACAAACATAGCTAATGTAAATCTTTAACCAAAAACCAGAATCATCATTGCTTCCCATCTCTACTCCCCTCTTAACAAGATATCTCCACACACTTTAAGGTGAAATAACATACTCACACTACTCAGATCACACCTCCTAGATTTATGTATAACATGGCTAAAGAACAAAATATCTTACCTTGAAAAATCTCTATTTTCTGTATGTTGTGCAATTGGGTATACTACTTACATAAAACTTGCTTAGTGTAACTTGCTTAGTATTAGTAGCTGGATTTGCTGTAGCCTTAGGCCACAAACTGTGAACTTTCATGCAGATATGCTGAACTTTTACCTAGGTAAGTAAAAGAAAACCCCAGAGCCAATTTGACCTGGAAGATAAGGAAGCAAGGAAGGCTGCTACTGTCAGCTGATGCAGCAACCGTAGAGGTAAAAGAAGAAACTGCCCACCCCAACACAATTAAAGGACCCAATGAAGAGCAGGGAGACCCCAGCCCCTAATACTACCACTAGTCAGAACTGCTGCATGAGGGGTAGGAAATTTAGATTGTAAGGCCATAATTGCCCAGAGATTTCTTTGTTCGGAGTCCCTCTTAGATGCACTCAGATCAAGCTGGTCTGCATGTAAGATAAATAAACTAATTATTTACTCAGTGAATTGGTGACTCATCTTCTTTGAGCAGGAACCTACAGCTGAGCCCTGTTGACAGTGACATAATTCCTGGCAGGTGGCATAATTTCCTCAACACTATATTCAGAAGAAAGTAAAACAGCATTTGTGAATCTCAGTTTTATTTGACTGTATCTTACTGAACTGTTTTATGCCTGGCCTTTAAAAGAGCTAAAGAAATTACAATGAATTCATCTCCATGATGTGAAAAAATTAAGAGCTCTTTCTCAGAAAAGATGTCAACAGCTACTGCTATCCGACTACAGTTGAGACATAGTATATGGGCTTCTGGAAATAGTTAAAAACAGCCATTTGAATGACCTAGTTTGGTCATTACTGAATTACTTGAGTTATGCTTTCCTCAGCTGCTTCTAAAGTTGATATCCGTCTTAAGAATATTGTTAATAGTACACAAGGAGAGTGCTCATATTCAAGGGAAGCTGTCTTCTCTGGACTCCTTTGCATGGCTTCATCTGGGGCTCTTATGACAATCACTTCAATAAAAAAGCAGTGTCCCCTTTCTAACTTATTTTCTGAAAGTTACCGTCAACATATCAGCCTCCTCTCCCTCTGCAGTTGCAGCCCCCTGTCCAGAAACTGCCAAGTCCTGGTATGCGCAGTCTCCTTCAGCCATGAGACCACCCCTGGGGTCTCCTGTCTGCATTCCCACTGCTCAGCAGCCACAGGGGGATTAATGTCCCACAATGGTTGTCCTTCACGCACCACATGGCCCCTTCACCAGCACCTACCTTGGCTTCAGGTGCACTGAGAAGGAGGTGCTCCCACTGCCACCCCACCTTCTGGTTCCCATTGCCCCCCAGTCATCCTGCTCTCTCTCATTGGCTGTGTTCTCACTCAGGATAGCCCTGCCCTTTCTCTCACAGCCCTTGGGTGTGAATGTTGCTCCTGACGTGTTGCCATGCCTGGGACACCTCAGGAGTGGCCTCCAGTGACTGCTTCCATCTTCAGACATAGCAGGGTACTTGTGGGGGGATTCCTGGTGCCCAGGGAGATATTATGTGCAGGGCTTCTGTATGTGGCTAAGTTCCAACTGTACACTCCAAGAAGCTACAAAAAAGAAACTAATTTGGGGAATTCACTGAGTGGGTAGCAAGTCAGGGGGTATTTCTGACTAAATTTATATTTTTGTAAAATATTTAGTGAATTGCTGACGTTGTAATACTCAACATTTGTCTCTACCGTCTCTTCTGCCTGGTTTTAAGAAGTCACCCTTAAGTATGTGTAGGAAGGACAACGTTGCTGAAGTAATCTTGTCAATCTTCAATTTTTCCTATCGGTTCAGGAATTCCTGTATATTCCTGTGTTTCGACCCTTCTTTAAGAAAAACGAACAAAGAAACAAAAAACCAAAACACCGCTGCCACCTCCCCCACACAGGATTTTGGCCAAAGATTACATTTGCAGGGGTGATCTTCAACTGATCCATGAGTAAACCTGAACTGTCTGAACAAGTACACAAGCTTCTAGGCTACAGCTAACACTTTGAAGAAAAATTTTTTGTCAACTTCTCAACTGACTGCACACTAAACCTGCAGTCATGGAGTTGAATCTTAATATTTACTTTTTTTTCTGTAACTAACAGGCTAGCTAAGTCATATCAGTTGCCACCAAACTTCAAAGTCTGCAGTAATTCTTACTTTCCACAGTTTATAGTTTCTCCACTACCAAAATGGAAAAGGGTACGTTTAAATCAATGTTATTCAATAACAACAGGATTCTTAGTTGATTAGAGTGTCGCAACTACTCACAGACTTTCTGTAAGCTTCAGAACTGAAGTGCTTGGAGATTAAAAGATTGAGTCTGGATAAGATACACTGTGTTTCTTATGTATAATGGATGTGTGCAAGTCTGAAAATTAGTATGAATCAATATAAAACACAGCAGTGGAGTGTCATCGTCATTACATAAACAGGTGTTTGGCAGAGTATGGATGTGCTGAGCATACAGGAGAATCATCCAGGAAAAACTTAGACTTTGCCTTTGTGCAGCCCTTGGGAACTGTGACTTGAGGGCGGGGGACAGCCCTGCTTTGCCGAGGGACTTGCACTGTTCAGTGGCAGCAGTACGGCTGCAGCCCAGCTGTCAGGTACCTGCTGTGCAGTGTCTGAGCAGCGCTGTGGTCATTTGTGGAAATTTAACAGCCAAACTCTAATAAGCCTGACAAGTACCCATACGAATAGCAAAAAGGATCATGCAGCATGAGGGGGACATAACCCTACCAAATTTCAAGAAAGATGAGGACATTTTAACTTTTCAACTAAGCTGTTATTTATAACCCTCTCTCTGCTACCTTTCTATATATTTGGGTATGCAATTGAAAGAAAAGGTTGTCATTGAAAGAGTTGCCTGGATTTACCTATAAATTTTTGTCTTTAATCAAACACACTGTATATTATACCCTCATTTTTTCCTTTCCTGTTTTGTTTTGTGTGGGGTTTTTTTAATTATTTAAACTAACAAAGTTTAAGGCAAGTTCGTTTATGACAGGAGCTATTCACCTTCCACACAGTATGGCTTTAAAAACTCTTAAGTTGTGCTCTGTTAGATTATAGTAATGTTACTTCAAGGTTCTGGTTTAAATGGAAAATTACTGATGAAGAACTGGTGAACATAAAAAAAAGATCTAAGTACAGGACTGATAACTAGTTTCATAGATGGAATGGTACTGATAATAGACCACAACAAGTCATAGATCAAATACAAGTTTTACGGCATTATATGATTGAAAATAATGTTTTACCGCAGCAAGGCAATACACCAAATAAATCCATTCTAATTTTGGAGAAGTGTAAAAAGAGTTGCTTTACTTCGATTATAGATTATAGGTGGATGTATGACACAAAAAAAAGATTACATTTGGAACAGCTTTGATTCTGTAGCATAAAGAACCACTAAAACAAAACAAAGTGAATTAGAAAAAATCCAGTCAAGAGCTGTTTGTGAAAAGAGAAACACCAGTCAGATGTGAACTTTTATAAACATTGTGTAAAAACCTGTTATTTTCATGGCTTAGTAGAGGAACTTACATTAAAATAATATTAATTTTAATTCATGCAGTTCTTTAAAAAATATCTGAGGTCTTCCATAAAACACAGCAGGCACAAAGTTAGGAAAATTCTGGTCTCCTTCAACAAGGTTTAGTTCAATACAATTATTCCCAAGGTCAAACATTTTAGTATCTGTTTAATAGAAGTATTACAGGTCTTCTGATGTGCTCAACTTGTACCTCAACCTGAGGCTTTTGTTTGAATATAATGGCTTGGATAGTTTCAAAAACACTGGATATGAAAATAGAAATCACATATAAGTAATGAGAAATACCAAAAAAACTGCTGAAGATGTAATCTTCAGTGACAAGGAAGGCTCAAAACAGTCACACACAGTTGTAACAGGACCGCACTCACCCACAACACACTGTATCTTTCAGAGATTGCCGAAATCTAAGTTGTCATTGTCATATGGATAAAAGAGGGAAATAAATATTTTCTTTAGTAGGTAATATGAACACTTACGGAAGATATGTTCCAAACATCACTTATAATGTTGTAGGTGAAACCTTCCTCATCCATTTTTGGAATTAAAAAAAACATTTGTGTATCACAAAATCAGCTTCCAAACATGCTGAGCTGGTATATTTAGAGCAAGAACATGATGATAAAGTGGAAAACGATGACTTTATTAGCTGACTTGTGGTCCTGTGAGGCACATTTATTTTTACCCTGGAACTGGTGCTAATAGTACGTGGTACTATTAGATGACACATTAAGAAAACTTTTAGACCATAGTGGAACAGTATATATATTCCATGCAAAAATTTGAATCCTACTGTGGATCATACTAATGTTCATACTTTAGTCTTTGGGGCTTAATAAATTTCAGGAGCAGCATAAATATTTCCCAAAATGTCTATCCAACCTCACCCGTCACAGTGAAGTTCTGATCATTCTGTTTGTATTGGGCCTTATTAGTATTGTAGACTTACATAACTGTGCATAGCATGAGAGAAGTACATAAAAACACCTGACAACAACACACGAAGGTACAGATAAGATTTTGGATTTATTCTTTTCACTAAAAGGAATATGAATGCAGTTAAAAATTGTATCACTGTGTGGTATATAGATACACCTTGACGTATACAAATATTAGGAGGTAATTAGCAACACCTGAAACTTTTGGTTTGTGGTATTCTTTCATGTATTACTTGCTAGTATTCCATAATTCATGTTGTGACATATTACTTGCACTCTCTGACTCGCTGTATGAAGTAAGACTACTGGAAGAAGCGGAAAAGCCTAAATATACTAGCTAAAATACATATATCCTGTTTAAATTTCAAAGCAACAAAAATTTTTTGCTTAGCCATCAAATCCGGGAAACAGTTTGCTGCTACAAGAGAAATCAGCATGTTAAAAGTCACTAGTAGTAGAATTCAAAAAATTGGAGATAGCGCGACAGTAATCGTTGTCAGAACTGTCTCAAAAACATCAGCATTGAGTAACTGCTTATATGGTCCCTGATTACACACACACAGGTTGTTAGATCTGTGCAGATCATGGTCAAAATACAAGTGTTAGGAAAAGTGTCTACAAAATACCAGAGTGTACAAGTACTGAAATAACTTTTAACTGACCAAATGAGAGCATGTTGTTCACAGAGACAACAGATGGCTTCCCAGCACAAAGGTGACAAATAGGAAAATGTCCAGTTCCTCCTCTGAAACCTTGGAGTATTTCAGAAACAAATGCGAGATAATAATTTGAAAAGATCAATCAGTTTTCCTGAGCTTTGTTTTTCAAATATAACTGAACTGTTTAGGACAACATTCCCAAGATACTTAACCATTGCTAATTAAGTGTTTTCATAACTGTCAAATGTTTATGTTACCTGAACAATTCTTCTTCAAAGAACTGAATCTTGGCAAGATTCTGAAGAAATGAAATAGTATTTTGTGAACAAAATAAGAATACCACAACAGCAAGTGTCATTAGCCCTGTAACATCTGATTTAAAGGAAGAATTAAGTCCCACATGGAGTAATAAGGGCTTTATGTTAGCTTATGGTTTCATTTAAAGGCTATTTCAATAATATTTTAGGTTTTCTATATGCAGAGGTCCAAAATAATTGAAGACTATATGAATTTGTTTCACTTCAAAGGGTTTAGAATGAAGAGATTTCATTCAGTGGAACTGTAATACCAAATGAATAATATATTTCTCAGAGAAATAAGAAAATATGCTGTGCACGGACAAATTCCTTTAGGATTGTGTTCTCCTTTCAGAAAATTGCACTATAAAGGTATATTGCCTGTTCAGCACTTGTTCTGCCAGAAGTTAACTTTGATAAATGTCCACAAATAAAAAGAGTCATAATCTGAGGAAGGGAATTGTAGTGCTGATTAAAAACAAATGCTCAGAAAGATGCTTGCATGTGCAAGGAAAGTTTTCAGTAGCTGGCTTTTTCTAAGATCTGACCATTCCATCTGACTATTTTTAAGGTTATGACCATAAAAAAGATTCTAAACCATGCTATTTCATGATCAATAGAATCTTTAGTAGGTCAATTATAAATTAAAATCTAACAAGTGGTCCCAAGGAAAACGACTATATCCAAACTATTATTGCCTAAGCAGAACTTTTCCCTCATTTCAAATCACACTTACAGAAAGTTATAAAGAAGAAAACATAACTTCATTCACCAATATTTCTCATTTATCTTGTCAAGAGGTACAGGATTTCTTTTTACTGCAGATAGTGAAAATTCTTTTTTTTAAAAAAAAGAAGGTATAGGAGACCAGTGAGAATGAAATGCCGAATTCTGACCTTGCTTTATACAAGGTAATATTTTTTTTCCTTCTTTCAGAAAAATATCAAGTAAGAATGAACACTGGATTTCTTTTCTCTAGCAGGAAGATTTTTCTTAACTCACCACGCTTATCAAATGCCTGGATTTTTTATTTTATTGCCTTTCTTCAGGAAAGATATTACCACTGAACAACTACATCATGCAATCAGTCACTGACTGGCTGAGAGCATGAAAGATCTCTCTCTTTTAAAGTATGTACAGGAGCATGTAGTTTAATATGGCAAATCCAAAAGACCCAGCGATAATATCACAGTAAATATTGCATTGGAAAGAAAAGTTGGAATTTTAATTGAGGGTCATATTCTAAAGCAATTTCTGAAATCGTTGTGTGTGTTGCCTGTGAAATGTCAAAGAACTATAGCACTGTTCCCAAAAATGGTAGTTTCAGAGTGCTAGGCTAAACAATCAAGTAAATGTGGGAACTAATTAATTTCTTCTTAATGTCAGGAAGACAAAATCTAGTTATATGATTTTTTAACTATTTTCAGACTAAAACTGAACACATTTAAATTCTGTACAATCTTATACTAAGTGATTTGAACAGTATTGGAATACGTGTATATATTCATATAGAGGTGATAAAACTAAATCTGTGAGGGCTGTAGCTTAGAATAAACACTATGCTAAAGACCACCCTCAGTTATGCTAATATGAAAATTAAAAGCGCATGTCAATCTTTTTATTTAAAACCAAATGAATCTCACTGAATCCAGTGATTTCTCAGCACAGCAGAAAGTCAAGTGCCTTAGATTTACTCCTGGAGTATCCAGGAGAGGAAGTGAAGTCTGTTGGCTTGATTTTTGCAGTTTGTGGGAATAATGCTCTCCAACTACATACCAGTTTGCTCTCTGGGGAGACCCACTGCCACTGGGAAATCAGTCTTCTAGACTGGCACAGGTCTTTTACAGCTCATGTGTCTGGACCCTTCTCTGTGGAGTACAGGGAGCATCAGGAGGACGGAAACAGGGGATATGCAGCCTGATAAATGGAACTTCTTAATGCAAAAAAAGACAACCAAAAACCCCCAACCAAACAAAACACCTAGATTATGCCAAAGACTGCTATACAAACATGTATGCTTGGAGGATAAAAAAGGGGATATTTTATTTTTCTTTTCCCCTTATTTTCCATTAGTTTTTTTTTTGTTTTTTTTTTTTTTAAATAAAGTAGAACAAAACCAAAATTGAAATGAGAAAATTAGCTGTTCCCATTTGTGGATATTAGTCTTCAGATTGTATGCAAGAACTCTGAAAACAGTAAGCATTCTTTACGTTTTCTCCTTTTTTTTTCCTGATTCAACCTCCAGATCTCACGCTTCCTGCCTAAACTACACCTAAACTGAAACTGGTATAATGAGTTGGACTGGAAAGAGCATCTCATTACAAAATGTTTTCATGTTCTAATATATTTTCAATGGGATTGTAGTTCCCACCCACTTACTTTTACCACCTGTGTATGTGTATATATATATATATATATATCTTCTGTCTCAACCGTACTTCCTCTTTACATTGTAAGTACAGGATTTTATCTGGTGAAAACTTCTTACTGTTTTAATACACAGAAAAAGAACAAACATGTAAGCATTGTCAAACAGATAAATGAAGAGCAAGAAATTATATTTTTACAGTCTAAACAAAACAATAAAAAACTATCATTTTTCATCAGTAAGCTATAGTAGATCTGTCAAGAAGTAAAATCTGGAACAACAGAACATACCACAAAACATAAACCTACACAAAAGAAAAAGACATATGTGTTCATTTATGTAAAAATGTAAAGGGTACCTCTGTGTAGTTTGACAAACACAACACAGGTGTTCCTCTGCTGTGTAAGAACCAGAGATCAGAAAAGCTTGGAGGCCTAGGTCAGTATGCAAGTGCGTACTTCAGTCTGCCTCTGATCATCACGACATATCACAGTCTAAAACCAATGGATCATAGATACTTATATACACTGTCCACACAGTGTTAATATTACAGAAATGAAATGCTTTTGGCAGATAGTGAAGAATGATCTGAATCAAGAGTCATGGAATGGTCAAGCCTGGAAGGCACCTCTAGAGGACATCTGGTCCTGCTCAGGCAGGGCTACCTGGAGCTGGTTGCACAAGACTGTGTTCAGATAGATTTTTAATATCCCCAAGGTAGGACACTCCAAAATCTTTTTGAAAAAGTTTTTCCTAATGTTCAGACAAAGCCTTCTGTCTTTTGGTTTGTGCTCATTTTCTCTTATCCTGTCACTGGGCACAGCTGGAAAGAGCTGTCTCTGTCCTCTTTGCACTCTCCCTTTGGGTATTTGTATGTATTAATGTGTCTCCCTGTGAGCCTTCTCTGCTTCAGGCTAAAAAAAATCCCAGCTCTCTTAGCCTTTCCTAGTAGAAAAAGGTGCTCCTGTCCTTTGATAATCTGAATGGCCACTCTCTGGAGTCTCTGCAGTCCACCCATCTCAGTCTATGAGTCAAATCTATTGAATGCAGACAGCAAATTACCATCATTGAAATAGCAAGGTGTAAAAATATAATTGGGAAACTTAGAGAAGGCTGCTAATAATGATAGCTGCTAATACTGAGAGCATAAATAATCTGTAGCCTTGTCACAAAAGGCATGACTTAGTCTTAAGTCTCAATGTACATGTTTTAGACATTTTCATTTACCCAGGTAAAAATGACCCAAATAAGTCTGAACCCAAATCTGTGAATAGGTCTTAATTTAAAAACTCATGGACAATCCAGCATCTATAGATAAACTTGTTGATTAGAAAGAAGTGAACCCTGCTTACAGATTGGCCTTGAGCTGTTGACTTCTGGACCCAAATCTTTTGAGACTCAGTCAGCACAAGCCTAGGGGAAAAAAAAAAAAAAAAAAAGGAAAGTCTTTCTATGAAATATGGAGCACTGCGTAGGCAGAAGTCGTGAATATCTGCAGGAGAAGAGTCAGTAGGAAACCTTGATATCTATTCCCACAGTTGGAGCTGTTTTCCAGGACAGTAATGGTATATTTCTCTGTCCTCGGTCCTGTTTCTCTTCTTTATACTAGTTGAAAAACAGAAAGGCACCAGAACCTGCAATCATCTTTTCAGAGTTTTGTAATGGTCTTTTGGGGTACAGCTGTATTTTGCTCAAATTATATCAATTTCACTTGTTTACTTTTATCAAGGTCATAATCTGTTTGAGGTAAAAGAATTCTTCAGGGGTGCAGATCAGATCAGGAAGCTACAAAGTGATAATTTTGAGATGAGCTGGTATTTTTTAATTCAGTTTCAAGTTTTAAAAAATATTACTGGAAAAAAAAATAATGTAATGAAGTTAATAAAGTTAAATAATTAAAAATCAAATTGAAAAGGCTACCTATACTCCCTTACAAGCAACTTACTGCGACATCTGCTTAACAAGATGTAATTTTCACCCACACATGCTTTTTACTTCTAGTCTGTGGCTTTTGGTGCACACATTTGGAAAATAAGGGAGTCTTCATCTTCTGAGATGAAGAGTGCTTAGGAAAGGCACAGCAAGAAAGTAATTTGACAAGTGAATGTGAAAAAGTGTCTCAAACCAAGATACTCCCTTCTATAGCTTGATCATCTAGTTACACAACATCTAGATCTTATTAGCTTCCCTCACACAAAGTTCCTCAATTTATGCATCATTTGAGTTTAATGCTCTACTTTTCACTTTGGGAATTATAAAAGAAGAGGAATAAAGTTTTGTTGAGAAATGAAATTAAAGATGCCCATTTAAACTGTTACTTTTCTCTTTGAGATAATAAATTGGTAATCAAATGTACCCAGGTGCCGTTATTCTGATTTCTTAACAATATTACTAGTTATGTAAAGCCTCAAAAGAATGTGACAGGGTGTATTCTAAAAGATTCTGGGAATCTAATTATACTGAAAACCTAATCATTTTCCATTTCATAGATGTAGAATATTATGAGAGGTAAGAGACTTTATGCAGCTGACTTGGCTTATTAAAATATAATTTCTTGGACTTAAGACTTCTTGCCTAACATGTTAATAACTTCTTGTAAAGAATCTAGCAATGGTTTCTGGTGTCAAAGTAGGAACAGAAACTGCGAAATATAATTAAATTAGACTGGGGGGATAAGAGTTTTAGAAGTGGGTTTTTTAATAGTAATTTGGTAGAGAACACGACATGAAATGATAACCAGTAATTGAAATATAAAAATGTAGGCACTGGCAGAAAAGATGAAAAAACTCTATACCTAATTAAAAAAACATAGGCAATTTCATGGCAAAGCTAGGAAAGAAGAAAAAAAAAGAAAATCAATGGGTGGAAGCAACAATACTTGTTCCACCTGGGAGACACTGAGTCTATAGGAATTCTTCTGATGATTCTTATAGGAACTAAATCAAGTTTCTTGGGAGACGGCTTATGTAAAAGAAGTGAAATTTATGACCATAAAAGGGTGATCTACCTCTTGTCCTAGGAGTAGAGAAAAAAGAAGAAATGAGAGCATAGCTGTAGACATTTTTAAATTAGATGCGGATTTTAGAGTGGAAGATCTGCAGCAAAAGTTCGTATGAGGAAAAAGAAAATAATAAAGAGGTGACGAAGACTGACATGAGAGTGAAACTGAGGAAATGTTTCCAGTCAAAAAAAGCCAAAACAACACAAAAACTCCAAAATGTGTGCAACCCTTAAAATGTTCTTCCATTTAGCTTTATCAGAAATATAATGTATTAAAAAAAATCAGGTCTATCATGGCCTGAAGATACAATAAAATAGTTACTACCAATAATTTCATCATGAACTAATGTACTGTCTGAAGTTGTATCCCAGCTATGGAAACCATACCTTTATCATTTATGCCATATTTCTTCCTGAGGAGATCTGTTAATTGCATATACATTGTTCTGGAGCATTGATTGTTCTATTAGGTAGGCACAAGAAAAGAAATAAAGATCAACTGGGTTTTTATCTAGCTCTGGGAATAGGTGATGAGGCTTGACTTTTCAGTTTTGTGTGACTGCTGCAGCCATTTATATGGGCAGAAGTATATAATCTCTATGGTATGTCTCTAAATCACCTGGAAAACAGAAGAAAACCATGCCTGTTGTTTTGATCTATGTACAAGAATTAATCTGCAAATAGAGAACACAGATCAAAGCTGCTTATCACTGAAAAAACATTAATTCTTTCTTATTTGTATTAAACATGATGTGGGAAACTAACACCTAGAAGTGCTGACCAGTCCCATAAAGTGACATAACAGAAACAGAAAAAAATGTTCTTAGGACATTTGTTCACACTGCTAGACAAACATATGAGTTCACATTACTACCACACAATTTTTGACACCTTTCATACAGTGAGAAATGGTGAGTTCAGACATTCACTTGTATTCTAACAATCACACTTTTTTCCATTTTGGTTTCAGACACACCTCGAAAACCACATTATTTTATCAACAAAAATTATCGTGAACATCTTGATGATGCTTACAGGGAAGTATTTATTACCCTGTCTTTGAGTTGTTAAAGTCTGTATAGATGTCTTGTTATAATTTTCTTTCTTTGTATCACACACACCCTTCTCTCATTCAGTGTTGGTAGATGCATCAAAATTATGAATATGCATTATCATGAATAAATTCTGGTGTGTGTTGAATAATAAAAGTTAGCACACTGCAAGCACAGTAGACATACTCTCTGTGAGAAACTCAGCAGCTGTTTCACAAGAGTAACAATTTCAGATACAGAATGGCAATCCAACAATCTAAAATTAATAAATAACCAAAAAAATGGTAAAGAAATTTCTTGTAAAGTTAGGGCAATAAACCAATATTTTAAAATCAAAACACTGTCAGTAATTTCATTAGCTTATTAGAAACCAGTCATTCAGATTCAGACTTGCTGTAAATCTGTTAAGGGCAATAAAATTACAGCAGACCTTGATTTGCCTCATTATGTCCTCTATTGTGATCATCTCAGACCTCATATTTTAACTGCAATACATGAAATTTTAATAAGTAGAGGTTGAGCAAGTAACTACGACCTTTCTAGGCTACTTTGAGTACTTGAAAATTAAAAAGAATATGTTCTTTGTATTTGATTTTTTTGAGTTAGGAGAGGAAAAAGAGTGGATCAGTTATTGTGTATAATCATTGTTGTTTTTCCAGTAGCTGTTAGTTATTATAAGGAAAGGGTAAACAGCATTATTTTTTTTTTATAGGGGATTTTTAAACTAAGTTAGACATTCCTTCAGAAAACTTCTGCAATATTTGGAACTTATTTCCAGAAATTCACTGTTATTATTTCTCTCATTCAAAAGAGAAAATTTCAGCATAATTTTACCTGATGAGATTTCATTTCTGCTGTTAACAAATAAACTGAAATTAAGAGTTGAAAACCTCATCTTTTCTCAAAACTGAGATAAAGTAGAAAAAAGTGCATTTAATGGAAGTTTCAAAAGCACCTAAGTTTTTCTGGAAAACTGTTCTGATGGTCTGTTTATATATATTTAATTATATTTAGGGATAAACATTCCACAATGAGAGTCTAACTTTATTTTTTCTTAAGAATAACGTTAGAAAAGTTCAATAGACAGTTACTTGTGTTCTCTGAGTAAATCATAGATGATGATGAGTCTGATGAAACTGAACCTTGTAACCAATATATACTCAAGGTCTTTACTGATACCTGTTTTTCATGTTTTGGGGGTTTGTTTTGTTTTGTTTTTTTTCCTGCTCAGTATCATTCTACCTGTGAAGATATCTGTCTCTATATCTAATTTAGTCATATGCGTGCCAGGCAGGACCAATATGTACTCTTTAGGGGACCTACTTGAATTTTATTTTATATTTGTTTCTGCATGTACATTTCTTTAGAGGTCCATACTTTTGAGATTTTGGATCAAGGAATAGCATATGAATCAGTGATGAGTTATAGCATTCTGCTATGAATAATTTAATTCATACATTCTTTGATTCCTTAAATGTAACTATATAAGGATATATAAAAGCCTTCCTTCCCAGATGACAAATTATCCTCTAAGTATAAAAACATATGATGCCTGAAATTCAAAGGAGCATCCAAGATTGTACTTCAATCATACAGGCACCATGACTTGCCTGGAATGAAAAGCAGATTCGACTACACTCTGAGTCACAATTTCCTGTCAATCCATCAGCTGGAGTTAGTCAGCCCACAGCAGTGTAAAGATTGTCTACTAGGAAATGGATTTTAGAAGATGAGAACCCCCAGGAATGCAGCGATTGTCAGAAAAAAGATCTAATACATTTTGACAGCATTTTCTGGAACAGGTAAACTTCAAGCCATCAGTGAAATTCACCCAAGAAACATTTTCTTATCAGAAATCCTTTCCTCACATTATAGTGACTTTCTTTTTTTCTTCTTTTTTTTTTTTCCTTTTTTAGCTCAAGTATTTACTGTTATTTTTCTAGGGTCAATGCTGTCTAGATGAAGAACATGAAATCTAAGCGTTCTCCTCATTATAACCGTTAGTCCAGTTTTGATTGTAGATTCTTTCTGTTATAAGGCATATATCATTTGAGATATGTCACAGTGTGATCAACTGAGCTCAAAAGTGGAAAGTTAACCTTGTACTAGATTTCTTCAGGGTGACAGAAATGTTGCACCAAGTCTTGAGATTCTTCAGGCTGCAGACACCAGAGACAGCAAAGTTTTTTGTACTCTGTTCTTCTCACATTGTGTAGTCCATCTGTACAGCAATTGCTGACTTCTGTCAAATTTCATATTGTTCCATCATCTGCCCAGCTGCTATTATAATCTACTGAGTGTTCAGATCAAGAAACAAGTGAAAAATTATGTGCCTTTGGGCAATCCCAATGTGCCTCTCTCTACTTAGAACCACAGAAATAGTGTACAATAGCAGAGAACTCCCGGAGCCCAGCACCTTTACAAGCCATAACTCCAACTGTTCCCTAAACCAGCACTGTAAAAGCCTTCTAAACTGAGGATAGCTGTGAAATTTCGTTGAATTTAGTGGGTAAAGGACCAAACCATTAAAGTGCTTTTCACAGAGTGGTTTATCACTTTCAACACTATAAAAGTTTTCTGTCTTTTTTTTCTTTCATTGCACCTCTTTGCAATCTCTCTTTTCCCTTCTCAGTATTGTGAATGTTTTTTCCACAAAATAAAAGTCTTACCTCCAATCTAAAAATTAAAGCAACCCTCAAGGGGAAAATAAAAGTACTTGCAGTTATTTGTCATTCTTGCTTCAATACTCCAGCAAAAAAAACCAAACAAAACAAAAAACCAAACCCTCAACTTCAAAACATCCCTCTAAACTGTCAGTTTGACCCAGATAATCATAATTCACTGTCCCACTGTCTGACTCTTGAGCCCCAGGTGTTATTGGACATGTGAGACTGCATTGAATTAGAAAATAAATTGTTCCATTGTTTTCACTGAGTAATGCACAACACTTATCTAAATGTAGGCTGAATTCTTTCTGTTGGGTTGCTGCAGATATGCAGATTTTGAACTTCTTATCCGGTTTCATCTGATCTAAAAACCATCTCAAAGTTCTTCATTACTGAGAAGCATCTGAAATCAAATGTAAATCTAAGCAGAAAACGTCATTCTTCCTATGATTCCTGATTTAAGCATCCAGTGGATTAAAGAAGCAGCTGGGCAGACTGAAAGTGTTT
This sequence comes from Pterocles orientalis, assembly GCA_011057875.1. NCBI lineage: Eukaryota > Metazoa > Chordata > Aves > Pterocliformes > Pteroclidae > Pterocles > Pterocles orientalis. The sequence continues at coordinate 292,999 of WKFP01014156.1, forward strand.
GTTGATATGCCAGGATAAAATGACATATTTTAATCATACAGGCATTCATCAGTACACCTGAACTCTAAGATATATCTGCCTCTATTCCCAGGATCACTTCCCTCTGGCCTCAAAATTGTAAAAGCTAAAAAGATCAATATTAATTTTTCAGTGGTGTAGTTTTTCGTATTGAAGAGTACACTCAATCTGTTAGAATCTGATTTTCAGGAGACTGTAAAGACTGGCAGAAGTCCAGCTTGCTTTAAAGAACCCTAAGTACATTAAGAATGGATGGATCAGGTAAAAAATTCTTTTAAATGTATGACATTGCTAATCAGGTAAAAAAGAAGTCTCTAGAACCTCATTGAGACATTCTGGAAGTTAAAATAGATGGTCCTTCCAAATGACAATATTCTATGCTATTCTGTTCTATTTTGATTTTTGCAGTTTGGATCACTGCGCACACATTTATGCCAACGTCTTTCTCCCACCAAGGAATGGCTTTTGCTGCCATTAGGAGCTGCAGAGGTGCTGCCTGCTTGGTGTGTAGGGCAGGTTGTCTGACCCCAGCAAACATGGTAGTGTGCCAGGTTGAAACAGGAACCAGGTTTCACACCACAAGTGGAAAAACTCATTCACTATCCTGGGAGACAAAGGTGTCCCTTTTCCCAGTTTTTTCCTACTGCTGTGCAAGTGTTAGAAGACCCAATGAGTGGGTGCAAAGAAATTTGATATGCAAATGCTGTTTTCATGTGGCATTACCCAACAGATGTGGCAGAAAATTAAAAAACCTCACAGGATGAGTTTTCTCAAGAACAAAGAGAGATCTGGTATACTTTCTACAATTTGAGAGCTCTTTCATAAGTATCCTGATGTATAAAACGATACATTTCAGTCACATTTTCTGAAAACTACGTCAGGGGTGTAACTTAACTCAGTTTGGGTAAAAGGAAAAACCACTTAAGTCTGGAAAACTGATTCAGTCTACCTAAACTTTTAAGGGAGCATCATATACTTAATGAGGGAAATAGTCAACCACTTTTGATGGAATTTCGTAGGCAACAATGACCATCAATCAGAATTTTTAAACCTGGGAGAGAAGGAGAGAGAAAAAAAAAGAGAGACGCATTTTAATAAAATGTTGTATCCTATTATTTAGAGAATAATTTTGATTTAAATAATTATTTTGGTATTCAACACAGAAGAACATAAAACAAATTGTATCACATCAAACTCTTTGTACTTTTAAGTCAGTTATAGCTTTCACTAAGTTTTGATTCTAGCCAATTGTTCCAAATAATGGCTTTCAAAGAAAAGCCATAATTGGCTTCCATTTACATGAGATAAAGGACTATTTCTGCAGTGTTTTAAGTCTTTATTTCTGTTAAGTATTGTGAAAGCTATGAAGACAGTTTCTTTCCTAACTTCTCACAATTCTAATGCATTTTAAAATGTATGGAACTGCAAATTCAATAGACAGTTACAGTAGTCTGGATGTAAACTACAAGTCTTTCAGACCCTGGAAAACAAAACGTGCATTTTTCACAATGCCATCTTTGGAGCTTTCTCATCAATTGTTTGAAAGAGAAAGTTACCTTAATTTTCTTAGCAAGTTGAGAACAAAGGTCACAAAGACAGCCTGAAAACAATGTTGGTGGTAGCACCATAGTCAACGGAAGTTGCTTCTTTTATGTAGAAACTTACAGTAGAAATGGGAATTTTAATGTGATGATGTCAGTGAAAATAGCCCAATGCTATTAAATTAAGTATGAGGCTACCTTTGAGATAACAAAGAGAAGCAAAAAAAAAGAGAAGAAAAAATCAAAGAGACCATGAACAAAACAAAACAAATAAAAAAGGAGTAATTGAAAGTGGATTAATATTTTAGAGATGGTTTTACTACCTTCATAATTCATTATGATAATGATCTCTGTTCAACTAAAACAAATGTTTTCATCGATAATGTAAGTGGCTGTGGTCCAGTGGGATGAGAGAAAGTGAAACAGACCAGCTGAGCAGGAGTGGTATTCAACAGAAAAACAGTGGCGTTTTGGTGAGAGAAAGGGTGAAAGGAAAGTAGGATTTGGTGTGTAACATACCTTGGATTAGGGCATTAGTGCACATGAATTTATGAGGAGAGCAGATTTGGGACAAGATGCAACAAAAGGGAAGATGGAAGATTGGACTAGTAACAGCTTAGATGGTAAATTTGACAAAACTGATCATGAGACCTTTGAGTCTATTAGGAAACAGCTGCAAAATCTACTGTTATGTTCTCTGATCATCTATGTCCTAGTGCTGGGCCACTAAAAGAAAGTAATTTACGTGTCAGAGGTTTATGTAATGAGTTAAAAGCCTTCATTATCATTGGTACTTCAGTATTGGTCAATACACTTCTGCTGAAGCTGCTATAGATTCAATTATTTTGTTTCAAAATACCTACAGGCTAAATGCTTAAAAAAGCTCTGAAAAGTTACACGGTTAGGGGAAACCTGAACTTTGTCCTGTTGTTGATATGCTTTATGAGAAAGTTTTTCATTACAGCGTCACACACTATTTTTTTTTGGACCAGACACTGGGAAAAAATGACCCAGTGATGGAATGAATCTGAGTTTTCCAGCAACGGATGTTGTTGCTCGTCAATTCATCGCAGACAGAGGAAGAATCAGAACCATTGAAGGATGTGTCTATAAAAGGGGGGAAAAAGGAGTAAAAATGTGTTTGATTATGACGGATGGATGTTTTCCCAGGTGTATGGATCATTCCTTGCTGTACAGCTCCTGTGAAATAATAGATAACCTGTGTAAATTAACTTTGTCTTCTGGTGATCACCAACTGGAAATTCCTTATTCTTAGTGCAAATATTTCCCTGATGGAGAACAGATATGTACAAACACAAGAATCTTACGTACTTTGTGTGACCATTAGTTCCAAAAAAAATCTTACAGTACATTCGAAAAAGAGAAAAAAAAAAAGAAAAAAAAAACCACCAGAAAGACAAAAAAAGCATCAATAGAAGGAAATTTTTTTTTTTTTTGTGGTGTGTTGGTGGGCATATGTCTAAATTCTGTCAAACAAGTTCCACGTGTGTTTGACAGAAAGAATAGACATTTTGCAGAAGCCATTGCTAATTCATAGTGAAGTGTTGATGTACACAGTCCCAGACTGCTGCTTATGAAATTAGTTAAATTGGAAATCAAAAATAAAGTAAATGAGACATAGAAAGTGAAGAAAGCCCAGGGGACCGCAGTGATGCTGTTGCTAGCATAACTAGGGGAAGACCCTCCACTTTCTAACGCTTTTTTCCTTTCTTCTCTCCTGGAAAAAATAAAATATGAACTGGTGACCCACCCATGTTCAGAAGGGATATCCAAAAAATACTTCAATAGTCCAATGTACACTCCTCTGTATGTTTGTGCATACACTTTCACACACACTTGTGCATTTGTGTTGAGAACGGCCACATCAATATGCATGTATTTGGTATGATTCATTACAAAATAATGTTACAATTTATATTTTACTTATTAGATAATTTTTGCCATACCATCTCACCATAGAAACTTGGGAATAATATAAGCTGCCTAATAGTACACCCCTGTGACTCCGAGTCTTGCTCACATTTCCTGAGATGCTTAACATGTAGGCGATCATAAAAAAGCAACAGAAATTATTCATTACAAACAGTTAAACCTAAGACTAAACTCTCCATAAGGCTGTAAGTCTCTTCTTGACTAGTATTTGTTCATATAAAGAGGAATATAGAGGAATGTTTTACTAATATATAGTTTCTGCCATTAGTGTACCGTAAAAGTGCTTGTGTTAGCAGTTGATCATAATTTATGTCTGAAATATAAAAATAAGGCTTATTTCAGATTCTGATCAATATTAATTGAGAATACAATAATGTAAAAATAAAACCACAAACTCCTCTGCACCAGCAATCACTATAAAGAAATAAAGTCCAAACTCTGAAAAAAAAAATTTTATCCACAAATACTGAAGCTGACTACATATTTACCATCCAAAAAGATCATCTCTATAAATAGTCATAAGCATTAATTGTTAACTGCTTCTGAATACTTTGAAATAATTAATATAGGGTGAGGAAGGTTAAGAAAGTTTTATGGGGTTGTCTTAAATGGGACCCTGCCCCAGGCTTTCCTTTCTGAAACAAGGAATATTTAGCTTCATTTCCATTGCTAAAGTTAGCTGAAATATGGAGAGTATCACAAGCTAAATTTCTAAATTTCTTCTTTACACTGCTGAAAGTGTCGGATTTTAATTCATATAGCAAAATCTACAAATGAAGTGTCATCTCTAAATCTATAAGCGAACACAGTGTCATGGAAAATAATTTAGAATTCTGCAGCCTACATCTATTTTTATGGAATGAGGGGTTTGGGTCAATTAAAAAATCATTGTTAAAGGTATTAACTAAAGTAATTTTAATATTAATTTGTAAAAGTATGACTTAACAAAGTTTGACGGCAAAGTTTACTCTATTACTTACTACATGGAAGAAACATACAAAGGAAAATTGAGTTAGAATCAAGCTAGAATAACTTCTATAGAGACTGGAGATGCAAAGGGTAAGGGACAGCCTCCTGTTGAGTCATAAGGTTCAGAATGGACCCCCTTGCTTTCTGAACTCTCCACAGAGTCTAGGTGCGACAAAGGTCAATCTTAGTCTCAGACCTGGTCAACCTTTTATGTCTGAGGGTAGAAAAACAAAGAGTAGGAAGGACCTGCTTGTGTTCTGAACTCCTCAGAGAGGAGTCTAGGTGGGGTTGGATTGAGACTTAGTCCCAGACTTGGTCATTGGTTTATGTCTAATGGTATACAAGGTTTAAATAATTAAGAATAAATAACTACATTGATTTCTAATTTTTCATTAACATTAATTCAACATGCTTTCACTCACTTACCAAGGATCTGCAGCTAGTAAGAGATCTCTCCCTGTTGCGAAAAAAAATAATTTCTTGGTCTCCGGAAAGGAATCTCAAGATTTGAGAGACGTCCCTGTTCGAGGGGATAGTTATCTGGTGTCCAGTTCAACTGTAATTCAGAGAGCTTAAACTGAGTTCTGTCAAAGACCTACCGTAGGTAAAAAGTCTGTTTTGCTTCAAGGAGCACCCTTGAGAAGTGTCCCAGCTCAAGGGGAGGTTGCTGCCATGCAGCCACACTGCCTAGCAGTGAGACCTCAGAGAAGACTCACCCAGGCTGTCGTATTTGTGGGGCAAACTGGTTGGTTTGCAGTCATAGTACATGCAATGGGAAAGGTATGCATGAGACTCCTCGTACCCAGGTCTTTCTTTCTTCGTTGATAAATGAGTCCTGGAGAAGCCAATCAAGCTCTTTTAAGACTGTCCCAGAATTCAGAAATAAATTCCCAAATTGAGGACACTGTATCAGAGCTAATAAAAACCTGGGAGTCCTTCTGCATTCAAAGGATATGTAGATAACATAAACATATCATTCAACCTGAGGTTATTACTCAAATAGACATTTACCTGTGACTGAGTGCTCTAAAACCATTCTAGTAATGCAGTGTTAGCTTCCATCAGTATTATTATTGCAAGATTAATCTTTGACTAATCACTTGTACAAATATATTCTGCATCCACAGAATGTTCTTGGGATTTTAACCAGCACATTTCAGAACAATTTTAAAAACAGACAGTAGTTTTAGTTCTTTATAATTTTGATATTATTTTGCAGTCTTGATATTACTTTGTAATCTTGATACGTCCCAGTCCCAATATTTCTACTGTACACGTGTATTGATTTTGACTTGGATAGAGTTAAATTTCTTCATAGTAGCTGGTACAGGGCTATGTTTTGGATCTGTGCTGGAGACAGTGTTGGTAACACAGGGATGTTTTAGCTATTGCTGAGCAGTGCTCACACTGAGTCGAGGCCTTTTCTGCTCCTCACCCCACCCACCACTGGGCAGGCTGGGGGTGCAGAAGGAGTTGGGAGGGGACACAGCTGGGACAGCTGATCCCAAACTGACATTCCGTACCATGTGATGTCATGCTCTGCATACAAAGCTGGAGGAAGAAGAAAGAAGTGGGGGGGAACATTCAGAGTGATGGAATTTGTCTTCCCAAGTAACTGTTACGTGTGATTGAGCCCTGTTTTTCCCGAGATGGCTGGACACATGTCTGCCAATGAGAAGCAGTGACTGAATTCCTTGTTTTGCCTTGCTTGTGGACACACCTTTTGCTTTGTCTATTAAACTGTCTTTATCTCAACCCACGACTTTTCTCACTTTTAGCATTCTGATCCTGTCCCCTATCTCACTGTGGCTGAGCGAGAGAACATCTATGTGGTGCTTAGCTACATACCAGGGTTAAACTATGAAAATGTAAAAGTAGGACAAATATTTATTGTGCCTTATAATGATTTTTTAATAAATTCTTATCATAAATTACTTATGTATACCTGTAGGTTATCAGTATTGAGTAAAAACTATGACAAATGACTGATTTCAAATATGGTCTCTTGAAAGTAATTTGGAAAAAAATAGCAGAATAATTTAGACTTATATCCAACAAATAAAATTTCTGTCTCCTGGGAGAAACGTTTCTTTATGTACCTGGTAAAAGAATTTCGTACAATGTGGCCACAAAATAATCTATAATCATAAGATGAGCAGTTTCTGAAAGACAGAAATTAAAGATTTAAAGTGTTTAGAATATCATACTTAAAGGCAATATGAATTGGTGTCACGCCTTCATGAGTATTGCTTTGCATTTCACTAATATATAAACCAGAATGGAGGATCTTCAAGCAGCAATAAAGTCTAAAAAGCTTTCAGGATAAGGTGAAATTCATTAAATTATTCAAAAGGTAATACAGGTCATTTACCATTATATATACCAGTGTAACTATGATACTATCTTAATTTAGAGTTTAATTCAGTATCCTGAAGCATGGTGACATTATGTAGTTTACCTGAGATTCAAGGGTCTGCTACAAAGATTTCTGAATATTCTAAGCCCGCGTACTCTCACACATGTGATATACTAGCTGAGGATCTGGTCCATTTTTGTTGTTCACCTTTCTGGTGATATCACTGTAACAGTGTGTCAGTCCCGATATAGATATGGGTATACGATTCTATGACTCAACTATGATCAAAGTTTTTTTTCTTTTTTTATTATGTTAACAAGACTGTGTATATTCCTTTTGGTTGTTTTTCTCTTTTTTGTATATAAATATATGTGTTTGTAAACATTAGGAAAAGGGTGATGTTTAAAAGGATTATTCTTGCAGAAGTATTTCAAATATATTAAAAAAATAGAAAAGTGGCTAGATTTTTTAATTCTTTTTTCTTCTCTGAAGCATAGCTTAACAATTGAGAACATTATTTTCTTTCTTCAAGGGGCACTGGATTACAGATTTAGAAAGCAACGACACAGCATGACTTTTGTTTAATATTCAGTATTTTTGCTGTTTTTTTTGCTGTTTAAAGTAGCCTTTGAGTTTCCCAGATGGCTGCATCAAATATGAACTAACGAAATTTGGTATTGTACTTTACATAGAGACTATAAAATCTTCAGATTATCTCCTTCTGCAAAGAGAGCTACATGAAGGAGCATGTAACACTGTCCTGGTTTCAGTGGGGAGAGAGTTAACCTTCTTCTGTTACTTCACACTAGCAGCTAGTGTGAGTCTGTGTTTGGATTTGTGCTGAGGAGAAGCTGATCACATACTGATGGTTATAGTTGCTGCCAGGACAGACAAGGACTTTTCAGCTTTTCTGCTGTACCGGTGACTGCAGGGGCAGGAGAAGCTGGGATGGAACACAGCCCCAATGACTACTCTAGGATTCAACCTTAGGTTTAGCACTGAGACCCCAATTGACCAATGGTCTATTTCACATCATGCACGTCATGCCCAGTATAGAGGTGAGGCTCTGTCTGGAATTGCTCTCTCTTGCTGTGGGTTGTTTCCCTCTGGGTCACCCCTCTCTTGAGGGTTTTCTTGGTCTCTCGGACCCTTGAGCTCTTATCTCTTTACTGGGACTGTGGTTTCATGACTCTCCCTGTTGCAGGGCTGTTAGCCGGGAACAACAGGCTGAGCCTTGGTCATCAGGTGGTGAGTAGTAGCACTGTTTATCTCTCATTTGTATATTTGTATATATTACTGTTATTATCATATTATTATCATATTTATTATTATTTTCAGGGTTTTTGTAGTTTAGTTGTTAAACTGTTTTTGTCTCAACCCACAAGTGTCTTTTCCCTTCACCCTTTAATTCTCTCCCTCATCCCTGGGAGGAGGGAGAGGGGAAGGGGGAGTGAGCAGTCACTGTGGTGTTTGGCTGCCAGCCAGGATCAAAACTACAACAAACACTTTTACCCCAAAGCATTCTATTGCAGTGTTCAACATATCAAGAAAGGCAACAATTCCTTTGTTCAAGGCCTTATCCTGTCTTTTGCTGCATGAAGGGAGAGTATCTGCTTCAAAGTAGTAGATAACTATGGAATATGTTAAAAGAGCACATACACTTCATTGCCCAATGCCACAAAATATGTCTAATAATCCATTTTGTGATCTCAGCTTGTTAGTTTTTCTTACTATTGCTCATTTTTATATTTCAAGGAACATTTTACATGATATAAAAATGCACTAGGTCCTTTCTCTCAGGCAGAAAACACCTTGAAGGCAGAGTTCAAGACAGAGAAGGTTCTAATTTGAAAGCACATTTTTTATAAAATCTTGTCCACCTTCATTTGTCTATATACTAAATAATAGCTTCAAATGCTAATGTTGCACAGTCTGTTTCTTGCATTAAATACTATTCATGCTGTATTTTTATATACTTTAAATGTCTCAAAGTATTCTATGTCTTTAATGATTTTTTTCCAATTCTTCTTCCTCTTGACATTAATGACTGACTAGATATAGATTTCCCTTGTGGTTTTGCGGGTTTTCTCTCTCTTTATATCACCGTTTTCCGTATGGTAACTGAACTGAAGAAAAATATATCTTGAATACACATACAAATCTCTAATGGTGGTCTCATGGTAATGCAGAGAGCAGGTTTGGTCTAGTAAGGGTGTTATTTTTCTGCAGTAACACTGGACAAGTTTTGTCTTACCATGTAGAACTGCTCTGATGGCATATATATAAAAATATCATTACATTGTTCTCAAAATGAAATACTGGAAGCTAAATATTTCTATAAGTTCCAGACTGAAGCAGCTAGAAAATATTTGCACCAGACCTGTTTTTGTACTTCCATAACATTCCTGGATCATTTCCTTTATTAGCAAAGATGCACAGAGCTCTAAAGATCATTTCAGCTAAATGAAACCACTAAAGTGCAAAGTATCTGTAAAAATGAAGAAAACCATGCTTTTCCCCAAAGTTTAATTGAAAAAGCTTGAACCATGCAGAAATGGTGACTGAAGGAGGACCATGGCAGTTCAAATTATTCTATTAGGCAAGTGAAATACTGTACCTGGAAAAAAAAATTACAGTGAAATAAAATAAACACACTCCATTGAGACTGAAGTATGGAAATGACTGAATTTTCAGCTTACTAATAAAATAAAAACAATACACTTTAGACCTATCCAGTTATGTGTTTTAGTTTTCTCAGATAAACTGAAATACTGAAATAAAATATTCTTGCAAATATTTTATAAAAAGCAGTTTACAAGTAGTTTAAATACTAGTTAAATCTTACTACAAATTAAAAAAAAATAAGTTAGCTTTTCTCAATTTTAGAAAGGATTTTCTTGTAGTTTCACATAATTTCATATTCTCTTTATACAGTATGAATAAGTGTATTTTATCTGAAAAGATTTTTTTATTAATAGTTGTATTGAACAGAAGTCAAAAGCATGGGCAAAAAAAGAAAAAAGATCTGCTACAATAGACGTTTAGTTATTTGGAGTATATTAAATAATGACAATTTCAGATCTAGAGTTCATTCTCTTGGCAGAGAAAGATAAAGATCATGTAGACATTTCTGCCTACAGTTGTGTGGAGTACAGCACAGTAATTAGCTGACTGTGTGCTTAACCTTTTTTCTTTTAAAATAAGTGCTCCCTTAAGCTAGACAGATAGCAGAAGCTTCTACAGAAAATGCCTTTTTCTTTTCAGTATTCTCCTCTCCATGGTAAACCAACATATGCTGTTTTCCAAAATCGTCCTATATCTGTTGGCTTCTGGGCATATTTCAAGTTCCAGTGAAAGGACATGTTAATGAGGATAACATTGACAGAAATAATCTGTCTTCACAGACTGCTACTTTTAACTAAGTGAATCTACCTGGACTTGTGCAAAGCCTTTGACACAGTCCCACACGACATCCTTGTCTCTAAGTTCGAGGGACATAGATTTGACAGAAGGACCACTCGCTGGATAAGGAATTGGACAGACAGCTGCACTCAGAGAGTTGTGGTCAATGGCTCAATGTCCAAGTGGAAACTGGTGACAAGTGGTGTTCCACAGGGGTCGGTACTGGGACCAGTGTTATTTAACGTCTTTGCTGGAGACTTGGACAGTGGGATTGAGTGCACTTTCAGCAAGATACTGATGACACCAAGCTGTGTGGTGTGGTGGACATGCGGGAGGGAAGGGATGCCATCCAGAGGGACCTGGGCAGGCTTCAGAGGTGGGCCAACGCAAACCTCATGAAATTTAACAAGGCCAAGTGCAAGGTCCTGCATGTGGGTCGAGGCAATCCCAAGCACAAATACAGGCTGGGTGAAAAATGGATGGAGAGCAGCTCTGAGGAGAAGGACTTGGGGGTATTGGTGGATGAGAAGCTGAACATGAGCCGGCAGTGTGCGCTTGCAGCCCAGAAAGCCAACCGTGTCCTGGGCTGCATCAAAAGAAGCATTAACAGCAGGTCAAGGGAGGTGATTCTCCCTCTCTACTCTGCTCTTGTGAGACCACACCTGGAGTACTGTGTTCAGATGTGGGGCCCCCAACATGAAAAAGACCTGGACCTGTTGGAGAGAGTCCAGAGGAGAGCCACAAAATTGGTTAGAGGGCTGAAGCACCTCCCCTGTGAGGACATGCTGAAAGAATTGGGATTGTTCAGCCTGGAGAAAGGAAGGCTCCAAGGAAACTTAGTAGCAGCCTACCAGTACCTGCAGGGGTCCTACAGGAGATATGGGGAGACACTCTTTATCAGGGAGTGTAGCGAGAGGACAAGGGGGAACGGGTATAAGCTGAAAGAGGGTAGATTCAGACTAGACATTAGGAAGAAATTTTTGACTGTGAGGGTGGTGAGACACTGGAGCAGGTTGCCCAGGGAAGTTGCGGATGCTCCATCTCTGGAGGTGTTCAAGGCCAGGCTGGATGAGGCTTTGAGCAACCTGGTCTAGTAGAAGGTGTCCCTGCCCATGGCAGGGGGTTTGGAACTTGATGGTCTTTAAGGTACTTTCCAACCCTGGCCATTCTATGATTCTCTGATTCTAATAATGAAATATATTATTTTTTAATGCTTTGTGAGATTTTAACGTCAGTTGTTTGGAAGAAAACACTAAATAGTGGTGGTAGTAGTAACAATAATAATAACAGTAATAATAATAACAATATTTAAAAATGCCTCAATTAACTAAATACATAGCATTTGGACTAGTAAAAGTGACAGCAATTTATTAAGAATTAGTCTGGTCTTATTTGTTCCCACCTGAAATGGAATGGAGAAAGGGTTCCTGATCATCACCTGGAGTAGAACAGCTAGTAGGTAGACAGAACTACATACAAAGGTTGAAAAATGTGGGCACTGATTTTCTTTGTTCAAGCTAATATGGGCATTAGGTTTTGTGCTAAGTGGTATAATTTTAACTGAAAAGGTGGAAATAGAACTCACGAAAATGCTGCTACTTTTCATTTTCTTCAGTCATAACCAGAATTTACCTCCATAACTAAAGTTAGCTATTATTGCAAAAGAAATTTCAGGAGTTACTGTATGTTACAGTAAACTTAATTTAAAACTGTACTGCAAACCTGTGATATCATAAGTGTAATGTCATACCAAATAATTTGGTTTACAGTCCATTCCCAGTTGGAAGAGAGAATTAGAACCATACTTCTTCCATATGAAAGTGAAGCATTAACCCCTTTTAGTTTTAAAAGAAAACAAAATGAATGGAAATATCTTTCATATTTAAAATACAAAATCAAAATAAGTTCTACAGGCAATAGGCCAAAACTGGGGAAAATGAGATCATTGCAATTTTTAACTGAATTTTATTTCCTGTTGGTAAAATTTTTAATGACTAGGACTGTCGTGGGTTAAGCAGAGCAGAGTTAATCTTTTTTTTCTTTTTCCCTTCTCTTCATAAATAGCTAGTAAAAAGCTATGTTTTGGATTCCTGCTCAGGAGAGAATTGATAAGAGAAGAACATTTATAGTTATTGCTAGGATGTTGCTATTTGTTCTCAAGGACATACATTCAGCCTTTTGGGGGGGAAGAGACAGTCTTGCTTCTAGCCTGGGATTTGCTTTTAGGTAAAGATTGAGAAGCAGACTGACCAATTATTCCATCCCATGCACGTCATACCCAGTATATTATAAGAAGACTCTTCGAGGAGTATTGGCTTGCACTTCCGGATTCGTCTCGCTTTGGGGAGCCTGCGTTCGCTCTCCCAAGGCCTTTCCCTCCCCTCCCCCCACGGTCGCTGTTAGCTCTCGGCCCGGGACACTCGTTTATCTCCGTTCCGTGAGTTTTGGCATCCTCCCTCTCCCGGAGGATTGTTAGCTGTTTTTTTTCTGCTTCGGTCAGCTCTCGGGCTGGGACGCTTGGGCTGTTATCTCCATTCCGTGAGTGCCTCCGGGAGCGGTGCACCCCCTTTTCCCCCCTTCCCCCCCCCTTTCTGGGGGAATCGTCTGTGCGGTTTCTGGGGATTATTAGCTGGCAACAGGCCGAGCTTTTTCGGGGGGGCAGTATCACTGTCAACAGGCTGAGCCTTTTTCGGGGGGGCAGCATAATTGTGTATCACCTATTCTCTCCCTCCTTCGGGGCCACTGGCTGGGAGTGGGCTAGGCCTTTGGTCATCAGGTGGGGAGGGGCATTATCACTGTGTATCACATTGCATCTTTGTATACAGTATTATTTCTAATATTATTGTAGTTTAGTTATTAAATTGTCCTTATCTCAACCCACGAGTCTTCTTTGCCATTTACCTCTTTAATTCTCTCCCCTGTCATTGGGTGGGGGCAGGGACTGTGTGAGCGGGTATGTGTGGTTTGGCCCCCAGCCAAGGGCCAACCCATCACATTCCTTTTTTGATACTGCCCCCCGCCCCGAGAAGGCTCGGCCTGTTGACAATGATACTTAAAAAAAAAAAAAAAAAAGGGGGGGGAGAAAAA
>WKFP01014156.1:308119-336268 GCA_011057875.1 Pterocles orientalis
TGGGTATGACGTGCATGGGATGGAATAATTGGTCAGTCTGCTTCTCAATCTTTACCTAAAAGCAAATCCCAGGCTAGAAGCCAGACTGTCTCTTCCCCCCCAAAAGGCTGAATGTATGTCCTTGAGAACAAATAGCAACATCCTAGCAATAACTATAAATGTTCTTCTCTTATCAATTCTCTCCTGAGCAGGAATCCAAAACATAGCGTTTTACTAGCTATTTATGAAGAGAAGGGAAAAAGAAAAAAAAGATTAACTCTGCTCTGCTTAACCCACGACAAGTACATAATACCTCAGAATATGGACTACATAATTCACATTTCCAGAAAGACTGATGCAGCAGAGTTTCTGTTTATTAGTTTCAGGGAGAGATACAATCTCTTTGAAACTGTTTCACACATAAAGATTACAAATAAAGTGGGCTACTTTCAGTTTTTAATGGGTTGGAGAGAAAGAACTTATTTTTAGAGATTTCTGTAGCATTTTGTTTCTTCCTTAATTTAAAAAAAAAGCATTTGGTAGATGTTTTAATTTAATGAAATTTTTTATTCATCATGGCAAAATTTCCACCAACTTTAAGGTGCTTAAGTTTCGGTGTTTTTCTCTGGATGCTAGAAATATTTTTCTTTCTTTTAGTGGGAAAGTTATTTCAAATTCTACATCTTTAATCATACTTGTATTTACAGATATCACCCCATAAGGCAAGTGATTCTACCAGTATGTTTGTATATCAGCATAAGTAAAGTTGTGCACAAATAAACAAAAGTCAGAAGCGAAAATCAAAAACATTTATTAGAATGCAGGTATTATGTGGCCCATGGTTCTAAAATCATGCAGAAAAAGGGTATAAATACCTTGGGATGGAAGTTAGAATCTGTAGTTTGATAATGTTTCAAACTAACATTACATTAGCTGACTTAGTAAAGAGAAAATAAAAATGAAATAAAATTCTTTACTGAGAATATTGCCCATCTCTTTTGTTACGCATCCCTTGTCATACACTTTTCAATTGCTACCTTTTCCAGCAGTCGTTCCAATGCAATGCCACTAATTCTGTCTTATTTGTTTTTCAGCCAGATGGACACATGAGCACATTAACATACCTTTACCCTGATTACAGTTATAAAACTACTATCCTCCTCTCTTTTATGTTGTGTTCAATGAGATTACTTGCTGATAAATGCCATGGTGTCAGCTTCGGCTTCTGAATATTAAGGCCTTGCAATTTAGTTTTAATTGGTGCTCCGAAAAATTTAGAGCACAAAAAGAACCCCTAAGAATGACATATCCTGTGTGAATGTAATGATGTTTAGTATGAAGTCTACAGATCACCTTCTTCTTTTCAAGGGTATTTAGCGAATTATGACCATATTAATGATGCCTAATTCTAATACTGAATTTTATGGGATCCACTTTGCTGTTCTCATAGACTGTGTGGTAGAATTCTAGGAAAAAGACACTTAATCATATAGTGTATATATATAAAAAAAATGCTTAAGGGAAGTGAAGACTGTCAAAAAAGTTCCATTAGTGTAACTTTTTTCATGTTTGTGAAGTGGACTTTGAAATTAAAGCTTTTTTTCACTTAGAACTGTCAGTGAAATAGTAAACCTGATAGGTTTTGATTCCTTCAGCTTTGGTTTGGGAATTTGATCTCAGGCCCACTGGACACAGTTTTCACCTCCAGTTTCGTTTGAATTTTCTACAACGTGGTCTGAGAGTGGAGGGATTCTGACAAAAACTTTCAGAAATTCTTTTCATTATTATACCTTGTAGATGACTGAAATGCAGAATAGTTGACAAACAATACCTCTTTGGAGTGGATGGCTACAGGCATCAATTTTTTTAAAATTGGATTTTTTAAAAAAAATTTTTTTAGTTCCATGCTACAGACTGATACACATGGAGATAATAGACCAGAAAGAGAAAAGAACAGAAGTATTACAACCAAAATAAAGAAGAAATCCTTAAAACTTAATTTCTCTCTCTCTTTCTTTCAGCAAGGTTTTTGGGTACTTTTTGGGATCGAAAGACTGATTTAGGATATGTTTCCATTTTGATTCAGCTATTCCTCTTCCTACAGTCGATTAAAACATTGAAAAACAGTGTACAGTATATTGAAAGATCACATATTGTTTTCTAAACCAGAGATGCATATCTGAGATCATAAATGAGATAGAACCTGATCTTTTCTGAAGTTAGCATTAAGCAGGAAAACTCTCATTGACTCGGGAGAGGTAGAATTGCATCTATAGGAACAAGAAAACATAGGAGAGAAATATTCTGTTTAGATTAGTTTATTCTTTAAATTACTTTTCCGGCAGAATTTTTTTAGAACATAGCTCTCCTCAGAGAACAGAAGTATGTTTTACATCACTGAGGTGAGAGGTCTGATGACAAAGAATATCAATGTTCTGGGCACTAGCACAGGTTACTCAGAAAGGTTGCAGAGCCTCTGTCCTTGGAGTTATTAATAAACTGTTGGGACGTGGTCCTGGGCAGGACCTGGTCTGCTCCAGTTAACTCTGCTTCAGCAGGATGATTGGACAAAGTGACCCCCAGAGAGCCCTTCAGTTCTCAACCATTCTGTGATTCTGTGATTTTGAGTGTGTGGTTCTGTAGTTTAGAGTGTTTTGGTTTTATGACTCATGGTAATTAAAACTCCTTTCTCTTGGCAATCCACCCAGGTGTGATTCCTTTAGTTAAATCAACTGATTTCAAAATCTGAACAGAGTTCCATTTATTTTAAAAATACTTTCAGTCTTAAAGTTGTCACACACCCTCAATACCTATAAAATGTGATTGATGAAGTCATATACATGTTGTTGTTTGCAGTATGATCATAATATATTTATCATATAATTGTCATCAAAACACAGTATTGTTATCAATGACACAATGTCAGGTCTATGACATAAAATATTTTATCAAAAAATGCCTCAGAAAAACTTTCAGTGAGAAAATCTTCACAGCGGAAAGACAACATTGTAGACTGAAGTACTATCTTCAGATAACAAGGTTTTCCTGCCTAGACTGCCGCCTCAGTTGTGCGCATTCACGTAGGCCAATGTGGTAGTTATACACCTCCCCAGCCAAAGCATTCACTGTCAGGTTGAAATCTGGCTGCCTTAAAGGTGATCACTTCCAACTCTTCAAGTCTACCTCTCAGCTTCTGGACTGTGTGACGGGAAAATAATATTTAACGTAGTGGCTTTGTACCACAGTAAAGGATAATGTGAAGATAAAGTATTATCATAATAGATGTTACTTTGCACAGAATCGTTGAATGGTCTGGGTTAGAAGGGACCTTAAAGATCATAGAGTTCCAACATGTTGACAAATACTAACCATACATATATATTTAGTTTTTTTCCACCATGGACACCGTCATATATTAGAGGCATGTAGTACCTTTTGAAAGGTATTCAACATCAGAACCACAGGTTGAATCTGCCCTGTGACTAAAAAATACTCAATGACATTGCCTAAATTCCAAGTTTATGAGAGATATACTCTTTAATACTTCAAAATGTTGATACCAAAAGAACATTTAACTGATTTTGTAAAGTTGGATATTAAAATATACAAAATAAATGTTATCTTTCTTCACAATATTTTAAGCTGATCTCTGAATTGTTCAAATCAGAATTAAAAAGTTAAAGGATAGGGCTTGAGGAGTTATTATTTTCAAAGGAATTTAATTAATACAAAAAATAACACCTTCCTCTAAAAATGTTTTTAAATTCTGATTGCTCAGAGGTTGACTTCTTATTTTGCATGGGATTTTCTCTCAGGTCAATTAGGAATAATGGCCACTTGTGAAGTGAGAAACATTACATTTTCTTTGAACATGCATTTTTAAAATATTATCTTTATTTTCTAGAAATGTTAATAACTACAGAGAACTAAGCTCTTTAGAAATTATCATTTTAGCATAGTACTAAAAATATATAGTAACACCATCCCAAAAACAAAACTGGCCTTGTCAGGTGTACTGTCAGGCAATTATGTCTCTTCTATTAGGGAAAACAGGATTTCCAAGGATGGTTGGGGACAAAAAAATGTGAGGAGGAATCATTCTATACTTTATAAGTTAAACAGTCTTATAATACCAAGAAAATATGGAACTGTTAATATCCATTTTTTTTGTTTCTTCAGAATTTCATTTCTTTATTTTGCAATATATGAAATAATTCATAAATTTGAGTTAGATATCAGGAACCCAAAACTATGATGTGGATATTTTTGATCTATTGATTTGTGCTCTTTTCAGTCAAGCTTCCTAGTTAGCCAGGAAAGTACAAGCAAATTTGAAGTACCACTTAGGGCACTGCAGAACTATTTTTATTACATTGTTCTCAACTTCAGAGATATATTGCTCCAGTGCAGGAACAAAAGCACTTTCCCTAAATCTCTTGTCTAAACAGTTTCAGAGCTACATTCTCACTGAATTCAAAGGTGTTAGATACCCCTAAATAAAATATATAATTTCTTCAGCCTGACTTTTTCAGTTAATGCTAACGAAAGACAAACCTCTCGTGTTCAGCCAAATAGAGTGCTATTTGGAAAGTAACATTTGCTTTTAATTTTTTGCACATGCTGATGCAAAAATGAGAGATGAAAAAAAACTCAATTGCAGGCCTTCTGAGCACAATAGTTGAAAAATACTTGCACATTTTTCCCAAATATGTAGTTAGGTATTCCGATGCAGTCAGTGTGAAGACTGCTCTGAATTGGTGTCACTGTGTTGAATATTAACATCTTACAAAAAAATTCCTAAATATTCTCTCTCAAGGCAGGATCCTGATACAGTGCCCATTGTTGTAGACTGCTGTCCTGACCCTCCTCTTGGCATATATTAATAGAAGAGGTATGTTTAGTCTGCCATGTATGTCATGCATTTTAAAATTTTTTTCAGTCTCTTTTACATTTGAAATAGTATTTCACACATACAAGCACTTCCACAGTGTTGTGCATTGGTTCACTTGGACTGAATAAAATACAAATAACAACCGTCAAGAGAGGAAAAAAATATCAAAAAAAGCATACATTTAAAAAAAACCAACTTTATGATTACAGGTATTCAATCTATAGTAAAAATATTAGTTAATTCTGTGTGAAAAACTTCGTATTGTATTGAAGGTTTATTGTTGTAAATGAGTACCATGAATTTCAAACAGCAGTGTTTTAGGTTAAGAATGTGTTAGTCCTGTTGTAGGATTAAACTAACATTGTCAGTCAAATGAAGAGGAATTTGTATTTACAGTTTGTTTTATTTTGTCATTTGCATATAGCCAGTGTAGGAAAATTAAAATGTACTCATCCAAATAATGCTCTCTGTGTGAATGAAGTGACGGAAATAAAACTGGGATGTTGGGGACTGGAATTTTTCATACTTAAACTCTTTGAGAGAACTCACCTAATGAGTCAAAGAACTAAGTCATGTCTCAAGTGCCAAGTTTTCATCAAAGAAGAGGGATCTAACAAAAAGGCCGCTGGCTAAATCAAGTCTTTGGGTTGTAGCCTGTTTGCTTTTGCTGTTTGCAGTTTGAACTTTGTAAATCTTGCCTTGAGTAGCAATTCACAATTCCCATAAATGGTTTATGAGTGTGCTCAAATGCAATATTTCCAAGAAACAGCATGTGCGATCCTCTGTGTGTGTCTGTGTGTGCGTGTGTGAGAGGAGGCGTTTCGAGAAAAGCCTTACACTTACAAGCAGAGGCTTGATCGTCAAGTTCCTTCAGAATTAGTATTTTCACTATGTTTATGTTGTTGGTTTTATATAGACGAAGACTCACTGTTTAACTTTCTCAGAGCCTTTGGTCAAACTTTCAAAGATGACCGTCTACTCTGTATTCACACTGTATGAAAACAGAAAGATGAACACCCAGAAAAAGGAAGCATATTCTTCTGTATTCTTCTACAACAGCCTCCTTCCAAATCATGGTTGTGTGTTCCTGAGAAACTCTTATTTCTTTTAGTTTTCACTTCTGAGTAATCAAACGATTTGACTTCTTGAAAAAGTATTGTGATGGGTTAGCCCTTGTCTGGGGGCCAAACCACGCACCCGCTCACGCAATCCCCCCTCCCCCACCCAAGAACAGGGGAGAGAATTAAAGGGGTAAAGGGAAAAAAAGACTCATGGGTCGAGATAAGGACAATTTAATAACTAAACTACAATAACGTTGAAAATAATACTATGCACAAATATACAAATGAGTGATATACAGTGATACTGCCACCTCACCCAGTGACCAAGGCTCAGCCCGTTACTGGCTAACCATCCCAGAGCAGAGAGTGTCCTGAAACTGCACTCACGGAATGAGATAACAGTCCAAGCATCCCACACCGAGAGCTGACCGGGGTGGGGGGGGGGAGGGGTGGGGAGAGCAACCACCTGGAGCAAGATGACCCGGAGCAAAAGAGATCCGGAACCAAAAGGGACTGATCTTCCGGAGGGTCCTCACCTATATACTGGGCATGACGTGTATGTTATGGAATAGATTATTGGCCACTTTGGGTCTCAGTTCCGAACCTAAAATCAAATCCTGGGCTAGTAACTGGAGCTGTGCTCCCTCCCAGCTTCTCCGGTCTGCCGACCTTGGCGGCGGCATAAACATCACTTCTTCTGAGCACAAATCCAAAACACAGCCTCTTGCTAGCTATTATAAAGAAAGTTAACTCTGTCTCTGCTTAACCCAGGAGAAATATGTTCAACAGTTCTTGACAGAAGAGAAAGATTTTCAGATATGCATTTCTGGATAACTGAGTCTCAAAAAATGCAAATCTAGTAACACAGAACTAGTCAAACGAGCTTAACAAGTTTATTCAGAAAGGTTGTAGATCCTCTCTCTTTCCAAAGTAAAACTATCTGTTCGTAACTCAAGATCAATTTTAACAGAGAAGCTGCCTTTCCGCACACCTGGTCTTGAAGAAACGGGGAGTTAACCAGCTCTCTACAGGTCAAAGCTTGGGCTGATAAATGGTACACAGGGGATACAATGCTCTCACCTACTACAGTAGCACACTGATATCACTTTCCTATATGAAGACAGACAAAGCACACCACATTTACAGCCTCAGAACACTCACCTGCAGCCTCCTGGCTCTCATAAAAAATAACAGGAGGGAAGCCCTCAAGAAGTTAATAGATAAAGGGACAAGAATTCACGTTTTTCTTTTCTTTCCTAGCACAGCATGTGACCCATTCAAAATCAGGTTCACTCTGTAAAATATATGAGCAATACTACACAATATAACCATGGCAAAAACAGGAAATTGGACAATCATATCATGACTTTAATCTT
The DNA here is from genome assembly GCA_011057875.1 of Pterocles orientalis. Taxonomy (NCBI): domain Eukaryota; kingdom Metazoa; phylum Chordata; class Aves; order Pterocliformes; family Pteroclidae; genus Pterocles; species Pterocles orientalis. Next base: position 315,427 of record WKFP01014156.1, read on the forward strand.
TTAATTCTAGAAATTATTTGAATACTTCATTCTCTGTGACACTCTGTTCCTGATTGTTGTCCCAACAATAGATGAATTTGAAAACTAATTTCCTCAGTACCAAATCCAAGAGGTTCCTGAACCTGTAAGTACTTTTCTGCAGTTTACTTGAGTGTGATTAAATCTCTGTGTTCTGTTAAGAGTAAACAATTCTCTTCATATTTTTAGGAGATCTTTTACATCAACAAAGATATCAAAGAGATTGTACTGTCTGTTTGGAAAGCAATATACAAAACTGAATACACCTTTCTGTTGCACTAAAATATTGGCAAGTGAAAAATAAATTAAATGTATTTGCACTACACTACATAAGCTATTAAAGCCTATGTTTAAAGTGGGAAAATATCAAATTTTTTACATAAATTCATATTTTTACATATCATTTTGCATACAAAAACAGTGGCACACATAAAAAGATGATTCTGTAGATAAATGGTATTGAGCTCATTTTGGTGATGGTATAATTTCAGTTTTCCCTTTTCAGAGTCCCTTATTTTGACAGATGTCAGGGTTTAACCCTAGCCAGCAGTGAGCACCACACAGCTACTCACTCACTCACTCCTAGTCATCATGCTGAGCTTGAAATACCCAGGTGTCCTGGTTTCAGCTGGGACAGAGTTAACTTTCCTCATAGCAGCTAGTATGAGGCTCTGTTTCGGACTTGCGCTGAGGAGAAGGCTGATCACATACTGATGGTTATAGTTGCTGCCAGGACAGACAAGGACTTTTCATCTTCTCTGCTGTGCCAGTGTCTGCAGGGGCAGGAGAAGCTGGGAGGGAGCACAGCTGTGTTCACTAGCCTAGGATTCAACCTTAGGTTTAGGACTGAGACCCCAGTTGGCCAACGGTCTATTCCATACCATGCACGTATAGAGGTGAGGGTCTTTCTGGAACTGCTCTCTCTTGCTCTGGGTTGTCTCCTTCTGGGTCACCTCTCTCTTGGGGGTCGTCTTAATCTCTTGGACGCTTGGGCTCTTGTCTCTTTACTGGGACTGCAGTTTAGGGACTCTTCCTGCTCCAGTATCATTAGCCAGGAATGGGCTGAGACTTGGTCATCAGGTGGTGAGCAGTAGCACTGTGTATCAACCTTCTGTATACTTGTATATATTGCTATTATTATCATCATTATGATAATTATTATTTTCAATATTGTTGTATTTAGTTATAAAATTGTTTTTATCTCAACCCACAAGCCTCTTTTCCCTTTGCTCCTTTAGTGTTCTCCCCTACCCCCATGAGGGGGAAGGAGGAGAGATGAGCAAGCAGTTGTGCCATTTTGCTGCCAGCCAGGATCAAGACTACAACACCAGGGAAAAAGGCAGACTTCAGTTCTGAATCAACTAAAAATCCCTTTCCAGCAAGAAAACTATGCACTCTAAGCTGAATTTACACTACCAGAAATCAAAATTTACCTGAAGTTGAATTTGCTTTAAAATAACAGAGTATCTAGGACTGCAAATTACTTATGTCAGGCTATTCATAACAAACTAAACAATGCAAAAGGTTTCTTTTTTTTACTGTGAGGTACACATGTAATTCAGTTAAGACAAATGACTGTTTAATTCAATGGCTTCTTTGCCTCTGTCCCATCAGCACTCCCAAGACTATTTATTTAAGCAGTTTAAAATATATCCATTTTATAGTCTTTTAAATAATTTTTCTGTCAGAAGATGGTCTCTGAACTGGAAAAAAAATACTGCAGTTGTGTAGTTCATGAAAAAGTCACTAGAAGATGCAGAATATGGTGAAACTGGGAGTAAGAATGCCACACTCCATAACTATCACAAAACTAACAAGTGTATAAACCCTAGATAACAGATATTTACTGTTGATGCGAACTGACAGTTCCCCACAAAATCAGAGGGGATTCAGCACTGACTAAAATTAGATCACATTTTATGTATCCTGCAAAGCTTAAAATTCTTTCAAAAAGTGTCACTTTCTTTTTTATCACTGAAGGAGATTCCCAGTAAGCTGTTTTCCTTGTTGAGTACTTTTCCTCAACGAAAGTGGTTTACAGAGTAAGTAATACGCAGGATAGATTTTTCCACTGAACTCTTCACTAAGTAAGCATGATTATTAAGAAATTTCCATAAGAAGAAATTTCTTTATTGTAATTCAGTTTTGACAGTCTGAAGAAAAAGATCAATAGCAGCTTAGCATTATGGTAAAAAATTAATCGGAAATGGGAACTGGGCTGAAGTGTAAATATACTGCAATTTTTAAACCTTTTCAAAAAAAAAAATCAGAGATTTTGATTTTTCTAATTTTCCTGAAATCTGCTGACAGTATTAGTAGGTGCTGTACTAGCAGACTCAAGGAAAAAAATTCTCATGATTAGATGTTGACTGAAATCCTTAAGTGATATCAGACACAGTTAGTTATATGCACCCACTGTTTGAACCACAACGATTTGTTTCAGAATTACACACAGGAAAAGAAAACTGCACACAGTAAAATTTGGTTTCACACAGAATTCTTTTGGGAGAAGAAAAAAAAATAAAACAAAACCAACAGATTGTTATATAGCACAAGAAGATATATGTAACTATAACAGTGAAATTTAATTTTAAAAGGGTATTGCGGACAGACTATAGCAATTCTGGAAACACATTTTTAAAAATATTTTTAGTATGAATGTTATTAATTTCACATATCAGAAGTAATATAAATATAATAATAATTTTTAATGCCATATCTTCACATGAGCTTTTACATCATGAAATCAGGTCAACTGTCTCAGATTCTCATACCTAATACTGAAACCCTGTTTCTTCTCAGTAGTTATAACCACCTGATTTATATCTGATAGAACAGTAAAATAGGGTGAAATACTGTTTTCTTTGCTTTTTAAGACTGCTGTACTGCTTTGCTTTTAGAAATATTGAAACAATAAAAAGACATGGCAATAAAAAATCAGGTTTTCGTATTTTGAAACATAATGCAGCAACACAGAGCAAGAACAAGCATAATAAGATGAATTAAAAGTAGATCCACAACAATTTCAGATTTGAAATCTCTAAGCAGATCAAACCAGAAGATTCAGAACAAAATTAAAATCTACAAAACTATTTATTTTCTTTAAACACAGAATTTCCCTCACCCTTCCAGTATGGAGGCATCCTCCTTTACACATTAAAAGCAAACAAGTTGAAAAAACATAGAGAAGCACCTCTATTCTGAATTGGTTAGAATCCAGTGTTTCTGTAGCTGCTGCTTACATAAAAGTATGTAATGTACTTCATATTTTGCATAGAATCATAGAATGGTTTGGGTCGGAAGGCATCCCAGAGATCATCCAGTCCCAACCCCCCTGTCACGGGCAGGGACACCTCCCACTAGACCAGGTTGGTCAAAGCCTCATCCAGCCCGGCCTTGAACACCTCCAGGTGTACAAGCTTCTCTGGGCAACCTCTGACAGTGCATCACCACCCTCACAGTAAAGAATTTATTTCTAGTATCTAGTCTAAACCTGCCGTCTTCCAGTTTAAATCCATTACCCCTCATTCTGTCTCTGTGTGTGCTTGTAAAAAGTCCCTCCCCATCTCTCCTGTAGCCCCCTTCAGGTACTGGAAGGCTGCTATGAGATGCCACAGAGCCTTCTCTTCTCCAGGCTGAACAACCCCAACTCTCTCAGACTGTCCTCATAGGGGAGGTACTCAACCACTCTCACCACCTTTGTGTCCTCTTCTGGGTTCACGTCAACAGCTTGACATCCTTCTTGCATTGAGTGTTCCAGAACTGGACACAGTACTCCAGGTGGGGCCTCAGATGAACAGAGTAGAGGGGCAGAACCACCTCCCTTGACCTGCTGGCCATACTTCCCTTGATGCAGCCCAGGGTCCAGTTGGCTTTCTGGGCCTCAAGCACACATTGCTGTGTCATGTTCAGTTTCCCGTCTACCAAAACCCCCAAGTCCTTCTTCTCAGGGCTGCTCTCAATCCATTATCCACCCAGCCTGTATTTGTGCCGTAAGTCCATCATAAAAGTCTGGTACGTGTCAGGGATGGTTTACCCTTAGTGAAGCCGTGCTAGTTACCAGTCACTTCTCCTTCATTTTCCATGTGCCTTAGTATACCTTTCAGGAAGATCTGCTCCATGAGCTTGGCAGGCACAGAGGTGAGACTGGCTGTCCTGTAGTTCCCTGAGTCTTCTTTTTTACCCTTCTTGAAAATGGGGGTTATTTTTCCCCTTTTCCAGTCAGTGGGGACTTCACCAGACTGCCATGACTTTTCTAATATGATGGTTAATGGCTTGGCAACTTCACCTGTCAGTTCCCTCAGGAGCCATGGATGTATCTTATCAGGTCCCACGAACATGTGCACCTTCAGGTTCTTTAGATAGCCTTGAACCTGATCTTCACTTACGATGGGCGGATCTTCCTTCTTCCAGTTCTACCTTCACTTTCTGCAACTTGGGTAGTGCGGCCAGAGCCCTTGCTAGTGAAGACCAAGGCAAAGAATTCATTGAGCACCTCAGCCTTCACTGTATCCCTCACAGACAGGTCTCCAGTTTCCTTCTGGAGAGGGCATACATCTTCCCTAGTCTTCGTTTTGTCATCGATGTACTTGTAGAATGTCTTCTTGTTACCCTTTTTGTCCCTGGCTAGATTTAGTTCTGTCTGGGCTTTAGCTTTCCCAACCTGATCCCTGACTGCTCAGACAGCCTCTTTGTATACGTCCCACTTAATCTGTTCTTGCTTCCACTCCCTACATATTTTATTTTTGTGCTGGAGTTTTTGTTGAAGTGCTCTTCAAAAGTAAAATTTCATCCCTGTAAAGGTATGACAATTTTTACTAGTGACTATTCCATTGTGTTCCTGTTTGAATTGCCTTAGCTTTATAACAGTTTTTATCTATTAAAAGACTTAGTAAATACAGTGCCTTAGGCTTGCATTAGGTACTTGTTATTCTCAGCAGCTCATTTTTACTTTTGGTACAAGAATAGATCTGATTCCTAACAACAAGTACAAGAGATTCGGCAGATAAGTTGATAGTTAAACTAGTGGGCTATCTGCAATGTGAAGACAATGAAGGACAGTATACTTTTATGTACATCTGTCTAGCTTATTAGCTTTCTGAACAATTTTCCAAATGTTCTAGTGGGATTAGAATAAGAGATTTGTCTGGCTAGAGTAAAAGATTTGGACTTCAAAAGGTATCTTATCAGAAAGTGTATGGAAAAAGAGAAGAGTTGAAAATTTCCTTAAATATAACACAGCAAACATTTCTACCTAAGATATTTGTGAGGAACACTTTTACTGAAAGGATATTTGAGAAGAAGGTCTTGACATCCATTTCTAAATCAGACCTATACGCTGCCAACAATATACGAAAAGAGGGCAGATAAAAGCATTGCTATCAATTCCATAATGAAAAATCTCAACTTCTGACCCTGAAGTTTCTGCAAAGACGATAATGTGTGAAAAGCTCTTCACTGGGCAACTGCTTAGGTTTTTAGATGCTGCTGAAGCATTCTGTGGATATTCAGTTTTGAAGCATTGTCCTGGTTTCAGCTGAGACAGAGTTAGTTTTCTTCACAGTAGCTAGTAAGAGACTATGTCCTGAATTTCCGTGGAGCCAAGCTCGTGCTGGGTTATCCTGCATGGGGAGAAAGGAGCAGCTGGCTTTGTTTCTGCAGAAAACAGTTCCCTGCTTCTCCTGCATTTCCATGCTTGCCTCAGGAGGGCTCAGCAGATGTTGTAAAGACCTTGGAGCCTCTGCAGGTGCCAGGATCAAGTGTTCTGGGATTTTGCATGCCCACTGTCATGAAAGTGCACAAAAAGGAGTTGTTGTCCATAAAATATCACTAATTTCCTAATCTTAAAGTAGAAAAGCAGGGGTGTGATATGCCAACTCACTCTAAGTCTCTAAGTTGAAGGGACATGGATTTGACGGAAGGATCACTGGATAAGGAACTGGCTAGATGGCAGCACTCAAAGAGTTGCGGTCAATGGCTCAACGTCCAAGTGGAGACCAGTGACAAGTGGTCTTCTGCAGGGGTCGGTACTGGGACCAGTGTTGTTTAACATCTTTGTTGGAGACATGGACAGTGGGATGGAGTGCACCCACAGCAAATTTGCTGATGACACCAAACTGCATGCTGTGGTGGACACGCTGGAGGGAAGGGATGCCATCCAGAGGGACCTTGACAGGCTGGAGAGGTGGGCCCATGCAAACCTCATGAAATTTAACAAGGCCAAGTGCAAGGTCCTGCACGTGGGTCGAGGCAATCCCAAGCACAAATACAGGCTGGGCGGAGGACGGATAGGGAACAGCTCTGAGAAGGACTTTGGGGTATTGGCGGATGAGAAGCTGAACACGAGCCAGCAGTGTGCACTTGCAGTGCAGAAAGCCAACCGTGTCCTGGGCTTCATCAAAAGAAGCATTAGCAGCAGATCAAGGGAGGTGATTCTCCCCCTCTACTCTGCTCTCATGAGACCCCACCTGGAGTACTGTGTTCAGATGTGGGGCCCCCAACATAAAAAAGACCTGGACCTGTTGAAGAGAGTCCAGAGGAGAGCCACAAAATTAATCAGAGGGCTAGAGCACCTCCTCTATGAGGACAGGCTGAGAGAGTTGGGGTTGTTCAGCCTGGAGAAGAGAAGGCTCCGAGGAGACTTAATAGCAGCCTTCCAGTACCTGAAGGGGGCCTGCAGGAGAGATGGGGAGGCACTCTTTATCAGGGAGTGTAGTGAGAGAACAAGGGGTAACGGGTATAATCTAAAAGAGGGTAAATTTAGACTAGACATTAGGAAGAAATTTTTCACTATGAGGGTGGTGAGACACTGGAACAGGTTGCCCAGGGAAGTTGTGGATGCCCCATCTCTGGAGGTGTTCAATGCCAGGCTGGATGAGGCTTTGAGCAACCTGGGCTAGTGGGTCGTGTCCCTGCCCATGGCAGGGGAGTTGGAACTTGATGATCTTTAAGGTACTTGCCAACCCAAACCGTTCTATGATTCTATGATTCTATGATTCTGTGACTCTATCCAACCTGATACAAGGATTTTTGATAAGTATCAGTTACATCATCACCACAGCCCTCAGAAAGGAGTAAGCACAAGTCAGTAGCAGATGTACAGGAGCATGTTCACACATTCCCCTTCATGTACATTTGTGTGTTTTAACTTGTCCTTGTCACTGTCCTCTTCCAAAAGTAACGTGTGGGCAAAGATATAGAGATCATAGAATCACAGAATGGTTTGGGTTGGAAGGCACTGTAAAGTTTATTGAGCATCTTGAATTCTTTTAATTACAGATAAAAGAAGATGTTGAACTCACACGACACACACCAAATATTCAACAGTCTAATTTCAGACCAGACCAGAACTTGGTTTTGGGTTTTTTTGTTTGTTTTTGGTTTGTTTGTTTTTTTTGACCTGAAGCATCTAATTTTGAAGTTGTTTCCTTTAGACACATGGCCATAGTAGTACTACGAGCTATGCAGGAAACGTGTTTGCTTTGGTTTGGTTTGTTTTAAATCACAGATTATGCTTTTTCTCAAGCCATTTGCACTCTCTCACTTTCTGTCCTGCAATTGTGTAATTGCAGCAAATACACTCGTATCATAAAATCGTTTACCAGAACTGAAGTCTTCTAGATAACCAGTTCTACAGTACTTTCACCTCAAAGTAGTAAGCACCTGCTATTAAAAAAACAAAAACAGAAACAAAACCAAAAACACCAAGCGAAAACAAAACTCAGCTTAACATTCAGATCCTAAGGTTTGATACATAGAGACAATAAATGTGAACCCCCTACTGTGACATTTTTATGGAATTACATCTTTAGGGTAGAACAAAGCTTTAAGAACCACCTCTGAGTGATATAACTGGTCATCATATCATGCTAGATCGAGCTGAATGTAAGCGTCATGCTGGCAGTGCTCTGATTGCGTTGCTTCTGCTCTTACCTAGCTAACAGATGTCATTTCATGTCAGTAGGAGACTTTTCCACATCCTCTGGCCTATTTACTCCTTCCAATTTGCATGTTGCCACTAAGCAAGACATTCACAAACATTTGATAAGCTTTCATTGATAGGCTGCTGAAGCTCTGATTTCTCAGTCATTAGAGCTTAATATTGATTCAGCTGGGACCTGGTCAGATGTGTAATAACACTGAAATATACAAAAATAGTTATTCAAAATAAATGCATTAAAAAAAACCAGAGAATACATTGGAAGTGTGAATGGCTCTAAGTTCTTATTTCCATCTCGAGCTACATCTTGCTGACTACAAAATTGACAGTTAATGCTCTGGCTGTGTACTCGGAATCTAAGTGTCAATATGTATTCAGGAGCCAATATTATTAAAATTTATTTTATACTTACACAAAACATTGCTAAGATGGTATCTTGTTTCTCAGGATGCAAATATATTTGATGTGTGTTTCTCTCCTGATGGACTACTGGCTACAGTAGTGTGGTTTGGAGGGATGTTAGACAGCTTTCTCGTTCTGCACCAGTTCATTCAATGTACGGCTGCTCAGCTATTGACAAAACCTAAACTAAATAGCCCCCAAATTACTATAATATCTCTTCCCTGGCTGTCAGTTCATCATAGGATTGATTTTATCTGCAAGCAATTCTCCTCACTTGCATTCTGCAGGGCTACACCATCACAGTGAGACACGCATAACTTCAGTAGAAGTTTATTCATTGCTAGTGTAATTTCAGTTTTCATGGCGTTTGCCATAGATTGACTTGCTTTAATTGCTGATTGTGGATGTAGGCCAGGTTTATCCTCATTCTGTGGCAATTCTTCACAGATTTTTTTGTTGATTTGGGGGATGGTGATGTTTATTGTTGGTTTTTTTTTAATTAGCCATTGCAATTCATTCAGCTGCCAGAATTTTAAGACAGATAAATAATCAATTTCCCTATTTCCCCCAAGCATTTGTCTTCTATTGTCACTTTCTCAGTTTCTTTCATTTGTTTCCTAGTAGCTGGGTCTTTAGGGACCCTCTGAATCTGGCATGGTAACCCTCTCTTCTGCTTGGCCCATATGTAGCTCATGCTATAACAACTCCTTTTTTTACTTCTCCTTTCTACAGTGTTTGATACTTTCTAATTTTCTTGGATGCTTGTGCATTAAATACAACTACAAATAATTAATTTAATGCCAAGTAGAAATCATTTATGTTTTAGATTTACTTACACAGCTACTAAGAGGCCTAGAAAAGACACGATTGTTGTAACATCTCCTCCCTCCTCTGTCTACCTGTCATGGAGCTCTTTCCGTCTTCAATATCTGCGATATTATAAATCTCAAGCTTTATGTGAGACAGTGAAGCTGACAAAATATAGCTTAAAGAAAGCTGAATTTCAGAACTTTTTGCTTTCTTTTTTTTTCCTGCAGGCCCTGACAGTTTGTGAGGGCTTACATGACCATAAGAAGACTGCACAGTTCAGTGAGGTGTTGCTGGCTTGAGGCTGAGGTATGATGATAATGACGAGGGAGGAGAAATAGCTCTGGAGGAACATGTGATGCCTAAAATGGCCAGTTAAAGGACTAACTTTCTGCCCTGGTTTCAGTCAGAATTAGAACCTGCAATATGTGGATTTTTCCTGACCATCCAACAGGAGGGTCCACTGTTTGGCCTGTGTGCTGGTGGAGACCTAGGCATGCCTATTTGTATTTTGTCATATAATTTCCAAGTGATAATATTTATTTGATTAGCTTACTGCAATGCATTCTGATTACTGTTTCAGTTTATAGCAACTCAAAGAAATGACCAATATGATTTTGTTTAACAGCTATTCATACAAGCAGAATGCACCCATTCTCCACAGCCGGCACTCTCTTCCAATTTTCTTTGACTACAAAAAGAATTGTCTATATTTCTTGAATGTCTTGAGAGATTTTGTATATTTACTTCTGTGTTTGTCTTGACTGGGAGAGAAATCATTTTCTTCATAGTAGCTAGTATGGGGCTATGTGCACAAGAAGCTAGAAGGGGACACAGCTGGGACAGCTGACCTCAACTGATTAAAGGGATATTCCATACCATATGACACCATGCTCACTATGTAATGTTGGGGGAAGAACAAGGAAGGGAGGGGCATTTGGAGTGATGGAATTTGTCTTCCCAAGTAACTGTTATATGTGATGGAGCCCTGTTTTCCCAGAGATGGCTGAACACCTGGCTGACAACAGGAAGCAGTGAAAGAATTCATTGTTTTGCTTTGCTTGCTTGCGCAGCTTTATCTCAACCCACAAGTTTTCTCACTTTTACCCTTCTGATTCTCCCCCCATCCCACCTTAGGGGGAGTGAGCAAGTGGCTGTGTGAAGCTTTTTGCCATCTGGGGTTAAACAATGACAACTTCCAAGATTTTTGTTAGGTTATATGATAAAACTCATCTCCATACTCCCAAAGGAGTTATTGCAGTAGTTATTGCAGTACTGTAGTATTAAGCTGTAGTTACTCTATTTACCTTTACTTGATTGTAAATGTTGTGACAGCATTGTCCCAAGCACAAGAAATTTTACTACTTTAAACAAGAATTCATAACTTTGTCACTTTGCTAATTATAAATTCCTGGATGCTTGTTAGGTTTGTGAGAAGGGTGAAGAAGTATTTGACAAGAACTTTTAAATAAAATGTGAGAAAAAAAACGAATTAAAGCAGTTAATATTGTTAAAATAAGGTTCTTGATCCATTGGGCTTGTGATGAATTATGAACAGCTTTCTTAATTTATAGACTAGTTTCAAATTTTAAATGACATTTCTTATAACCAGAAATTGAACTCCTTTCATTAATGTTTCATTAAAAATGAAATGCAATCAGAACAGACTTCTGGACATTTTAAATTAAATTTTTAAACAAACATTTTATATTGCTACATCAACCAAAAATCAAAAGTCTGCTGCCAGACACTGCCTGTGTGAATGGAGAAGGAAAAAGCTACACAGCCAAGGTTAATAAGAAATACATTAGAGGCATTGCTAACGTGGGGGATAGATCAGACTTGCTTGCTCAGGCCAGCAAACATACTGAAGGTAGGCTAAGTTTGTTAACATCACCTCTGATAAAACAGGTGTTCTATAACCATATCACATAAATTTTACTATGCATGTACGCTGTGAGGCTTTAGCTTGTACGTATTTATTCACAATAGAGTTTTCCTAACTGTCTATCAAACTGTTCCATCTAAGTCACTGTTAAACAGTTACCTGAGTCAGAACAGCAAATACCACTGAACACTTAATGTAATGAACTGTCAAACAGTTGTTTTACTACACCTCTTGTAATTAGTGTACACAGCTGTACACTAACAATGCACATTCTCTGCTTCTAAACACTTCAAGTAAGATAAAACTACATAGCAGTTTATAGTCTTAGTTATGTTATGTAAGCTGTCAGTTTATGCATTCATATAAATCAGATACAAGTTTTAGTTAAGAAAGCAATGATTTGCATCCGCTATGACATGGGTCCGTAAGCTGTCATTTTCAAATGTTTAAACACCCACAGACCAACATTACTTTGTACTATTAGCAATTATTTTTATGCAAATAATATGAAAACATGAGTTTCACTCCATGACAAAAAGTTGCTGAAGTTATAAATAGAAAACACGCCACTCTTTCTCATTCAATCCGTCATCATTGTCTGTTGCAGATACACAATTGCTGTGTCCAACACCTTTTGAAGAGTAAGTTGCAGCAGTGCTCCTCATGTTTTCTTCCTCTCTGTGTAACCCACAGCAACATCAACCAAAACTTCATTGAAAAGAAGCAGCTTCTGCATTAATCATCTTTACCAAAGGATCTTGAGCTTAGTAGCTTCTTTTGTTCCCATATTTCAGCTTTAGTGATGCTTCAGGAATAGCAAAATTCCTCTTCATAAATGTGATACAGCTGCTGCGTCCTCTACCACTTACCATGTGTTTGAGAGAAGTGCCTCAGTTTACCAGCCAAATCACACTGTGCAGCAAGCCTAAATATTCTTGCCAAATGAATGTTTTTCCTCAGTGGAAATGCACAAAAATATAAGGAAATTTGTAAGATTCATCTGTTGAAACATGGAACTGTACTGAATGTCTGCTTATGTTCTCCCTAGCTTAATCAAGAATACCTCTATAGATATAAAAAATGTTTCCAAATATAACCTATATTCCAAAATATTTATTTTTAAATAAATTTTAAATCAGACATTTAGATATAGGCCTGCACACATACACAAACACCCACACACTGACACACACTTATTTTATTTGAAATGTTAGGAGGACCTTGAGATTAGGTTGTTGGTTTGTCCAAATACTGGCAGAGCTATGTGTGACCAGCTTCACATTCTGTACATAAAAACACATACTTCTAAGCACTTACATGTTCAAGCTGCAGTAAGCAAAGATAACCAACTTGAAGAGCATGGATTCCAAAGGGCTCTGAATTGCCAAGGGAAATACAGGTAGTCATGGGCTTCTGGAAACTAGACTCTTTTCTGGCGTGCTCAAGAATGCAAGTAAATGTATGTAAATTCATTTTTAAATAAAGGCATAAAAAGTTAAGCTGAACACCGCCTGCCAAAACATAACAGAAATGAGAGGTGAGAGGACATTCTCAAAGCAGTATGCAAGCCTATCAACACACAGCATTCCTTTGTCTCAGTCTCCACACATCACTTTGGAAGATTTCCCTCAGGTTTTATCTGGTATTTTCTCTTTCCTAAGAAAACACCAAGCCCTCATGGCAGAAATTAAAGAAAGACAGCAAAGGCTGAAAGAAAATCATCTGTGCAAAATGAGACAACAAGCATGGTAACTCTGGCTGGTCTAACAGATTTTGGTGTGGGAAAGAAAAAAGAATAATCCCTAGTGAATATTTCATACTCCAAGAATTTTTTTTTAATGTTAAACTTCAAATGTCCAGGGAATAAAAGAGACCTTTCAGTAAGAAACACTTTGGCATTAGCTGAAAAAGTTGGAGCTAGTCTGTCATTAACAGCTGTTCCAGATGTTCACGTGTCCTCTAGACATAGGGCAATTTTGCATTAATAAAGAGGAATAAGAAGGGTTTTCCTTTCGTAACTACTGAGCACAACCTTTCAAGACACCACCATAACTAAGGAACAAGCTCAAGGACTCCAAGAAGACATATGAATGCTGTGGGTGACTACCATATCTCATATACTTTGTATGATGGTCCAGCCTGTGAGTCATCAACCCAGGAAGATCTCAGTGATATTAATGCTGTTAGGTAGCATAGTACAGAATGACAACAACATTTCTGAGCGGAACATAATTAGTTTCATTTCTACTAAGAAGCAAGACCCTTGATCAAATGCTGAACAAATGACCAACTACTTTGCTTGCTGCAAAAAAAATGTAGACAAACCCTCAGGTTTAGTGACATTTGGTTATCCCACAGCTAAGCATTTATACATTTAGTTTCAGAGGTAAACCATTAAATCCTGTAAGATATATCTGGCTTAAATACAGAATGAGGAGTAGAATTGCAGGATGAATCAGATCCTCCTTAAATGGGTGAAAATTATTTTCTTCAGAACTCTACATCATCTTAAATTTAACCATGAAAGAATATCTAACATAACCATATAACCAATATCTAATATAACCACGAAAGAAACAGATTTACCACTGCATTATCTTATTATAAGATTCCAATCATTGTCATACTACGTGTTCATAGGTGAAGGTCTATGGGACTATTCTAAAAATTACACTATGGTATGACAGACTCATGAAGTTAAAATGGCTCTTCAGCAGAGATTTAAATGCCTTAACTCTGTGGGATATTTTGAGAATATTCTGTATATTTGATAATGCCACAGGAAACCTTACTTTTAAAAGAAATCGGAATAAAAAAACCTGCTGTGTTTTTAGACATTTTTTTGTTATCTTCCTAACCTTGATGATAATTTATGTTTTGCATTCATGAATTGTAGTTATAAGGATAACTCAATAATGATTTTTCTGAAATCCTTTTAAAATTTTACTTCACTGTTTCAATTGCATGCATAAGATCAAACCGCAGTGAAAGGCCATGCAATCTTATATTAAAATATTTAAAAAGACATTTTAAACACTGTTTTCAATGTCTTAACATAACAAAGCAGTTGTAAAATGGTGTATTGGTCTCAGACAGAAACTGTTAAAGGGTAGACCACCTCTGTTTTAAGTAATCCTCATTACTCACAGTGGAAGAGTAACATCCTGATTCACTGCAGAGAGTAGTTAGATTAATTGCCTGGTTTCTTTGGAGTTATTTCTGTCAGAAGAAGAAATAAATCAGTGTGGATACTCAGTTGCTTCAAGAAGGCCAAAAGAGTTGTCTTGAGACTGCAACCCTTTTGCTGTGATCACCATTTTTTTCAGCGCAATTATTTTGGTATTATAAGACTTCATTAAAAACACTCTAGCTGTGGCCATACTCATTGCAATATTAAGCTATATTTTATATTATTGGTCTCAGAAATTTATCTTTAGTACAGTACTGTGAAAATAGACTTCAGAACTAGCTGAGGACTCAGTGTTACCCCACCCTCCAGAAAACACATGGGCAATTGCTGTCAGCATTTAAGTCATGAAGATGAGTGCTCGGTCTGACTGAGTGATTCAGATTCTTTTCTGCCTACCCTGTCTCTGGTCTGGCAAGTGACAGCATCATTGTCAAGTCACAGAATCATAGAATCATAGAATGGTTTGGGTTGGGAAGGATCGTAAAGATCATCGAGTTCCAACATCCCTGCCGTGGGCAGGGACATCCTCCACTAGGCCAGGTTGCTCAAAGCCTCATCCAGCCTGACCTTGAACACCTCCAGGGATGGGGCATCCACAACTTCCTTAGGCAACCTGTTCCAGTGTCTAACCACCCTCACAGTGAAAAATTTCTTCCTAAATCTTCCATCTTTCAGCTTATAACCATTACCCCCTGACCTCTCACTGCAATCCCTGCATCACAGCTCTGTTGTTTAAATGCAAGAACAGAAGAAACACAAACTCCACTGAAGTACCACACTTTATTGGCAAGCAAATCTAATACTCCCATAGTATAAAACCCAGTGAAAGACAGTCTTACATGCCTCTCAGATTTTAGTGAAATAATCTATTTTTATTTGCTTCTGGAAATCTATGCTGGGTATTTTCATCAAGTTTTAGGAATTAATTCTGAAAACTTCTACTCACACTGTTATTTTTGGCTTTTAAAAAAAGTTAAAATTAAAAAAGTAATATATTAAATTATAATTTTAATTTAATTATGAAGATATGTACAGCACTGTAAGATATATTTTTATTAATTTATCACATTAAGTTAGAATACGAGCTTATTCTCCTTATAAAGAAGTATGGAGATCTATAGTGGCTGTATAACTCAGTTGTCATGTTTTATGTTCACAGCTTTCGGTCTTCTTAAAACTATTCGAAAGTTAACCTTTTCAAAGCCAAATGACAGAAGAGCAGTCCATAGTTGAGCAATGAGGTATGATTCTGATAATTTATTCATTCAAGAAAACCTGCAATGAAGGAACAGTGGAATTTGAATTAATTGTACTATTTTAATGTTAGTAAGGATCAGGAAACTGAACAGATGTTATAAAACTAAACCTACACAAGTGCTATAAAGCCAGACTTACGTGTACCTGTTGTCAAAGTCACTTGATAAAGAAGGTGGAACACGGACTCACTATGAAAGCAAAATGTGTTAATATCTAAAAACCAAAGTATTAAACTAGAACTAAATTGATCTAATTTCTGGGAAAATACATAGGATCATTATGTTGTGTTTCAGCCCATTTATATCCCGTAAGTAGAAATGTAAAATCACAGAATCATAGAATAGTTTGGGTTGGAAGGGACATTTAAAGATCACCTAGTCCAACCTGCACTTTGGTAGGCAGGGACACCTTCCGCTAGATCAGGTTGATCAAAGTCCCATCCAGCCTGGCCTTGAATGTGTACAGAGATGGGGCACCTACAACCTCTTTGGGCAACAAGTTCAGTGTTTCACCACTCTCATTGTAAAAAATGTCTTCCTTGTATCTAGTTTGAATCTACCCTCTTTTGGTTTAAAACCATTACCCCTTGTCTTATTACAACAGGCCCTGCTAAAAAGTCTCTCCCAATCCTTCTTATAACCCCCTTTCAGAATTGGAAGGCTGCCGTAAGCTTTCCCTGGAGCCTTCTCTTCTCCAGGTTGAATAACCCCAACTCAGCCTTTCAAGTAGTTTGCTACTACTTTACAATCAGCTAAAATACTGTGCTGTAGAGAAAGTAGTAAGAAAGGGGTTGTCTTTCGGCTATTAAAAAGTTGTAAGATGGTTTCCACAGCAACTATGACATTACACACCAATATCATTTCAGGCCTCTTGAATTTATTCATTTATTTGTGCCTGCAGCCTTGCCTCTGGCATAAACCTTTGCAGCTGAGTTGAAGCTTATGATACATGTCATGATTTTTTTCCTTGCCAAAGCTAGATCTGACCAGCCAGCTTAAAAGGAGGAATTCTCATAGCTGAAAGAAGAGGGCAAAAAAAGAAAAAGCTTACTGTCAAGCTTGCATCTACAAAGAGATGGATGCAGAAGTGAATTTCCAGTTTTCAGAATATAGGTTTTTAGCTTGTATGCTAGGCTTAGGGAAAATCCACAGTGGCTTAGTTTAAACTTCATGTAGTGAATCACTTGTTTTACATGTCAGTGAAGGTTGTTACAAAAAGACTGCTTCAGGACTTGAATTGTTCTGGAATACAGAAAACATACAAACTGCAATATTTGGTCAAAAAGATAGGCTGAGGACAGCAACTGCTGAAAATCTTGGTAATGTCTACAAGATCGCAGCAATAAATTCTGATTATTTACTACATCTTATGTGGAGATAAATCTGTGTGGAATTAAATGAGTTAGAAACAATAGACCATGTTCTCTTTAGGAGAACCGCAATTTTTACTGCTCTTTCTTGAGTTCTTGAGCTGAGGGGGAAAGGAGGAGACTAAAAATTCCATCTTGGCATGTTTCCTCTGATTTTTTCTTTTAATGACTTAAATCATTTCATCTTCCTACCTCAGTATCAGTTGCATATAAGTAATGTCATTTGCTACAATTTGTCCAGGAGAATTACCTAGTCTTTGTCATAATCTTTATCTGCCTGACATTCTCAGTCACCTGAATAATTCTTTGTTATTGAACTTTATTTGGCAGTGCTACTTTATAGTTCTCTATATCCAATACATCTTACCAGTGTACAAGTATGCTGGTTTCTTGCCAGAATGAAGATGGAAATAACATTCTTGGTAGTCTTAAATTGAAATGAACTATGATCGAGATAATTTTAGTATTTTTTGTGTGTGTTATTCTTCCATAAGTTTGAAATAAATTACCTTATTTTTTTAAAATAAAAATAAAAATAGGCTAACCTTTTGTAACATGAAATAACTGCAAAATAACTGTGGACCACCTGTCTTTGCTCTACTTCTTTATAAAATTCTGAAATATAGAGCTATGCCATACTTACACACACATTCACATTCACACCCTAAGACTCATACTCTGGGTTGTGTAGCAGCTCAGTGTTGAGTTCAAACCACCTTGGGATTAAAAGGTTCACACACAGGTTTCCAGTGGAAGATCATAGAATCATAGAATCGTAGAATGGCCTGGGTTAAAAAGAACCTTAAAGATCACCTAGTTTCAACCCCTCTGCTGTGGGCAGGGTTGCCAACCACTAGAGCAGGCTGCCCAGGGATGTAGAAATGCTCTAACCTTTCTTGCAGAAGGTGTGCACTACCACAGCCCCTCTCCCAGGCTGTGGTCTCAGAAAAAGTATTTGAAACACAGTGTAGACACCTGCACTGGGGGTGTAATTGAAACCTTTAAATCTTGTTTTCCCAGAGGCACCGAACTGGTTGGAAGGAAGACTCTGGAAGAGAGCAACTTTCAGACTCTCCCCAGTGAGTTTAAGTGTTCCCCAAATATTGTCCTGTTCATAATTGGAACATATATTTTTTCCTGACCTGGTGCATCCACACATCTCAAGTGGATGAAACTCAAGGCAGGGACTAGGGAGAAAAGTCCCTCCCACCATAAGAGAAGGTCAAGTTCAAGATCACCTGAGGACCTTGAACGTACTTAAGTCTATGGGACTTGATGAGATTCATCCGAGAGTCCTGAGGGAATTTGCTGATGTAGTTGCCAGGCTACTCCCCGTGATATTTGAAGAGTCATGACAGTCAGGTGAAGTCCTTAGTGACTGGAAAAAGGGAAAGATTGTGAGGACCCTGGGAACCAGTGACCTGTCAGCCTCACGCCTGTGCCAGGGAAGATCATGGAACAGATCCTTCTAGAAGCCACGCTAAGGCACATGGAAAACAGGAAGGTGATTCAAAACACACAACATTGCTTCACCAAGGTCCTGCCCAACCTAGCAGCCTTCTGTGATGGAGTGACCACACCAGTGGACAAAGGAAAATCAATGGATGTAATCTATCTAGACTTCTGTAAGACCTTTGACACAGTCCATCAAAACATGCTTTTCTCTAAATTAGAGAGATATGGGTTTGATGGGTGGACTGTTTGGTGGATAAGGAATTGGCTGAGTGATCACAACCAGAGTAATGGTCAATGGCTCAGTGTCCAGATGGAGATCATTGACAAATGGTGCGCTTCAGGGGTTTGTACTGGGAGCAGTACTGCTTAATGTATTCACCAGTAACATAGACAGTGGGATTAAATGCACTCTCAGCAAAGTTGCAGATGACACCAAGCTGAGTTGTGCAGTTGACATTCCTAAGGGATGGGATGCCATTTGGCAGGACCTGGTCAAACTTGAGAAGTGGGCACATGTAAAGCTCATGAGGTTCAACAAGGCCAAGTGCAAGGTCCTCCACATGTGTCAGGGTAACCCTCAGTATCATTGCAGGCTGGGAGAAGAAGGGATTGAGAGCAGCCCTGAGGAGAAGGATTTGGGGGTACTGGTGAATGAAAATCTGACTACGAGTTTGTGATGTGCACTTTCAGCCCAGAAAGCAACTGTGTCCTGGGTTGCATTGAAAAGAAGTGTGACCAGCAGGTCGAGGTTGATTCTCCCCATCTACGTCTCTCTCATGAGACCCACCTGCAGTACCGTGTCCAGTTCTGGGATCCTCAGCACAGGAAGGACATGGACCTGTTGGAGCAAGTCCAGAGGAGGCCACAAAAATGACCAGAGGGATGGAACATCTCTCCTATGAGAAAAGACTAAGAGAGTTGAGGTTGTTCAGCCTGAAGAAGAGAAGGCTTCAGGCAGATCTTAGAGTAGCCTTTCATTACTTGAAGGAGGTTATGAGAAAGATTGGGTCAGATGTTTTAGCAGGGCCTGTTGCAGCAAAACAAGGAGTAATGGTTTAAAAGTAAAAGAGGGTACATTCAGTCTAGATGTAAGAGAGACAATTTTTACAATGAGGCTAGTGAAACACTGGCACAGTTTGCCCAGAGAGGTTGTAGATGCCCCATCCCTGGAAACATTGAAGGTCAGGTTGGATGGGACTTTGAGGAAGCTGATCTAGTTGAAGATATTCCTGCTCATTGGAGGGGGTTGGACTAGATTATCTCTACATGTCGCTTCAAAACTAAACTATTCTATGATTCTAAGTGCTGAGAGAGAAAAACAACAACAAAAACAAAACCCTGTTTGAAATGTCTAATATAATGAAACTTGGTAATGAATACTAGAAGAAATGTAATTCCATTATGAATATTTAAAAGCAGGATAGAGAAAGAAATTATGTTAAGGGGCAAAAACTTGAGAAACTTGTATGATGAAATGTTGAGAAAGCAGGACCTAATGACGTATATTTCTTGGCAATTCCTGATAGCAATTAAGCAAGAAATGGATCTCAGTGTCACTGTATATGTGTGGAAAAGTGCAGAAACAATGGAAAAGCATTGCTCAGTGGTCAAAAAAAAAAAGAAAAAAACAGAGTTGTTTCATAGACACATAGTGTCAATGAATAAAGTCGATATGAACAAATACCAGTGCTGGGGATAAAATCTTCAGAATATTCCTCATAGCAGACGCACCCAGAGAGTGATAGATAAGTTCAGAAAAACATAGCATATTAGCTACATTCCTCTACTGTGAAGATAAATGAATAAAATTTTCATTATGTTACCAGATCACAATAATGAGCAGCTTATTTTTTTGCCTTTTTTTTTTTTTATTTGACATGTGAAAATATGTGGTTGCTGGAGAAAACTCCTCTCCAGACCTACATACTACATCTCAAGTTATGTGTGCTGTCTTAATCAACCCACTCCCATGCAAGTCAAATTAGATTTGCCTTCTCTTTCTCTTCTGCAACACTGACTTTAATCCTCTGTGGAACAGCTACATTCTTCTTTAACATATATATCTGTCTGATCTTTTCCTCTGGTGAAAACAATAAATTAAAGTGTTGTTCTATCAAAAAAGCTGTAAATTATACCGAGAGAAGCAAGCCATTTAATTTGATGATTAGATTATTTGAATTGCAACATATTTGTGAAATTGAGGAGAGGATGCAATACAGGTGTGCCATTTTGAACAAAGTCCTTTCAAAATACCGTGTATCTGGATAGCATACTATAAAGTAGATGTTGTGGGTTAAGCAGAGCAGAGTTAATATTTTTTTTTTTTTCCCTTCTCTTCATAAATAGCTAGTAAAAAGCTATGTTTTGGATTCCTGCTCAGGAGAGAATTGATAAGAGAAGAACATTTATAGTTATTGCTAGGATGTTGCTATTTGTTCTCAAGGACATACATTCAGCCTTTTGGGGGGGAAGAGACAGTCTGGCTTCTAGCCTGGGATTTGCTTTTAGGTAAAGATT
>WKFP01014156.1:344729-365607 GCA_011057875.1 Pterocles orientalis
TGGCTGGGAGTGGGCTAGGCCTTTGGTCATCAGGTGGGGAGGGGCAGTATCACTGTGTATCACATTGCATCTTTATATATAGTATTATTTCTAATATTATTGTAGTTTAGTAATTAAATTGTCCTTATCTCAACCCACGAGTCCTCTTTGCTATTTACCTCTTTAATTCTCTCCCCTGTCATTGGGTGGGGGCAGGGACTGTGTGAGTGGGTGTGTGTGGTTTGGCCCCCAGCCAAGGACCAAACCATCACATTCTTTTTTGGTGCCCAACGTGGGGCGTGTGATGGGTTGCCCCTTGGCTGGGGACCAAACCACACACAGTAGAGGAGAGTGGTGCAAAGTGGTAGTTAAGAAGCAGTTGCTGGGATACAACTTCATCAGGAAGAAACTCAAGTGCTTTAGATCCCAGTATGAATTCCACTTCCGTAATGTTGCACCAGCATAACAGAATAATCACTCCCAAATTAGGTAGTTGTATTTGGTTTGGATCTACATTCTTATACACGAAACAAACTGACAAAACACTCCTAATGTGAGTCCTTAGGAGAAATTGCTTTTGTGAGGCATAACTACTTTGTGGGTTTCAAGAAATGGAGTCCTTGTAGGACTGCATGTTTCCAAGGCAAATGGGTGAAATTGTCTTTTAATGCTAGCCAAACAATATATTTGTGACAGAGGTAAAAGAAAGACATGTAATCAGTGACTATTTATCCATTTGAAATCTTCCTCATCAAAACTTGTGATAGCCTCACAGACACTAATGAACACATTCTAACCCACAGACTTGGGGAATATTGTTCTCTGTCTGTAAGTATAGTGATAACAGAGATTCAAAAAATTAAATTAAAAAAATCAGGCAGTGCTACATGACAAAGGATCACAAAGTTCATTTTTTAAAGGATATTTAAGCTCCTATGGTTTTATTGCTGTTGATTATGAGGTTTGTCTGTCAGTCAGATAGTAATGTGAATTTTAGCTACAGATACTTCACAGTCCACAGAGCATCCTTCTGAAAAACAGACTATTCCCCTGTGAAAGTTCAGTTTGATTATCTACATGACTTCTGAAAACAGATTGTTAGGCCTGGGTTGACCAGGTGCTTATGAAATGTCATCACAGGTGACTTCACTAAAGACATATGGGGAACCTATGTCCAAGGAGAGAGCTGAAGTCATTCATTCCAAATTTGTGGTTATTGACACAAACAATACCCTTTCCCCCATGAAACAGTTGTTATCATTACTTAATAGGACCCGCTGTTATTTAATTACTTTGTCATCTTTGAAAACAGAAAGCCACTTACATATGTAAAAATAAAAGGATTTGGAAGGAATGTTTCCCTCTGCATGGTATTCTCTTCTGTGGCTGGCTGTCTCATGCTCGTCAAGAAATGCTTTTCTTAACAAATGTCTCATCTCAGAAAAATATTTGACCATAACAAATCAAATAGGAATTACTAATACTTCTTAATAACAGTTCAAATCATGATAAATTTTTTCTTCTAAACTATTCTGCAGATTTTTTGGGGGTATCATATGGGTGTCATATGATACAAATTGGTGAGTTAATATAAAGAAGAATGTAGAAATAATTTTACACGGATTTACTAGAGAGGTGTTTGTTAAAACTGTCAGAAGACACAAAGATGTTTATGACTTCTTGACACCTGAATAACTATTGTCACAGACAGAGCAAGAAGAAGGAAAAAAGAAAAATTATGAATCAATTAGTACAAAAGGTCCAGTGAAAAAGAAGGAATTATAAGTTAGTAAGATGTAAGGGGAGGACATGAGGGAAGCAGCAGATTAACTCTCTCTCTGTGCATACAGAAAACTTTGAGTAAGTTACACTTTTAGCATGCAGACATTCAGCTGCATACCAGCTTGATAGAGCACTTAAAAGAGTTACAGCTCCTTTCCTCATTTGCTCTTTTCTCATTTGTCCCCTATACACCACTGTCAAAAAACACTGAAGATTTTCACATTAAGATTTTCATGGATGGTTTATGATATCTTTAAGGACATAGTTTTGTTGGGTTGACCAAATGACCTCAACATTTCTAACTGTGACAAATATTTTCAGATTGTGATGATATGCGTATCAATTTCTCTTACTGTGCTGCAAATCCACCTGGTAACAGTAAGCTCACTATCATCTTGGTCAGCTGAGCTGCCATTTTCTGTAATTAAAAAAAAAAAACAACTTAAAATCCTTGCCCTCCGCTAGCAATCCCACAACCCAACAGACTATAAATGAGTCCTTTGGTTTTCCAAGCACATCTGTTGCTTTTGTCATGTCAAAACTCATTCCAATTCACTTGTATGCTTTTGAATTAACTAAAATGAAAGTCATAAGGACAACTATTTAGCAGAACTCAACGAACAGATATTTTTCAGTGTGGTGCAACTGTTTCATGTTCATAAGGACTTTATTTCTTTCATAAACTGAATGTGCTGATCTAGAAAAAAAATGCAATAATTTAATTAATACAAATATACTATGCCTTGGCTCCTCAGCTTGATTTCTACTAACTGTCCCAAGAACTGGCACCAGAATAAGGCTGAAGAAATTCCAGATGCAACTAAATTGTTTGGCTTTTGGGGGTTTTGTTTGTTTGTTTGTTTGGTCTTTCAGAGGCAGTCTTGTTCTATTTGGGTTGTTTTTAATACTTCTTAGTGCACGTCTGTCACAATGAATTAAAGTAGTCAAATGTGATTTTGATTTGCTTCATTTTTTATAATAACTCTTTTCCTCTGGGTTCTTGTAATCCTTTTCTGAACATCTTGGAAAAGATTTGCCTGAAAAAGAAGCAGAAATATATCTAAGCATATATATGTGTACAAACTTGCTTACATTTGTACAAACTTGTTGCTTTTGAGTTTGGCTTTGTAAATACGCTCAACTTCTAGTGTAGTCATCAGTAAACTCCTTATACCTGAAGGCCTAGGTTGAATTCAACATGAAAAACAGTTTAGTGCAGTGAACTACCCAATATGTTTTATAAACACAGTCACTGCAATGAGTAGCTGATTTCAAAGGAAAGATAGTATAAATTTCATCTGGCTTATGCACATGGGCTAGAAAGTGTCTAAGGGTTGCAGAATTATGCATTTTGCTGGTCTAAAATGATACAATTAAAAAAGTTAGTGAGCTGTTAGCTATTGAGAATTCATACTTTTCTGCACAACGTTAGATTGCCTCCTCTAGAGAAATCTTAAACTGATTACATATGAAACTCTATTGTTAAAATGTCTTTCTCATTTGTCATTGTTTGCAACTGTAATTTCTCTGCATCTGGAATCTTTGCGTTATATTTGCTTTTACTAGCCATAACCATATAGGTGGATATTGCTAGATGTTTTGCAGCACATTATCTAGAAACACTTTACAGAATCAGGGAGAGGCATTTTTATGTAAATGATATCAGAAAACACATGAACAATGACCACTTGGACAAAAAAATTAGTGAGCAGGGAACTGATGAAAAGTTGATCTGGGAACAAAAACAGTATTGCTTGTTCTGAGCCTAAACTAGTTTTAACCTAATCTCGTGAGAATTTGATAAATTCTGAAGAGTGCAAGAAATAGAAGAGGTGACAAAATGAGAATCAGCTGTCTGTCATCAGTGTGACTGGACAGAATAAATTAACCATGCATTTGTACAGAATGAATGATGAGTCAGGAGAGCAAAATGAAGAAAATAATGGGAAAGAAAGCTCTCACCTAATATCATCAAGGATGTGCACCCTGAGCCAAAAACCACCACCAGATCTGGGATTTTCATGCAGTGACACGTAGGATCCTGTTAATCTCACTTAAATACACTTTTGTTTATTTGCCCACCCTGTGAGCTGCCTACACTCATCTCTTCTAGATGTGACTGTAGCAGAAATACTTCCCCGGCTGGCTGGCCAGATTGGTGAGTAGTGATACCCGAGTTGTATGCAACAAGAAAATCAATACAGAAATCTGACAGTGATTCATCCGAATGAATGTTCTTTGGAAGGATGATATATAAATGTCACTATGCATCCCACACTGCTTATTATGATATTTTGTTCCTCGTAGAGAAACGAGAACCACATGCAAAGACTATTATGCATCAAAAACTTTTGCCAAAGTTAGAGATTCAAGTGTATTAACCTCATAAAAACTCATGTTTCTAAATTTCAGAATTGTTTTTTCTATTTATGCAATTTCGATGTCTCTAACCTTTTTACATTTGTACACGCAATTGTACACTGAATTTCCTGTTCTGCTTGTTTCTCCCTAGATATCGTTCTTCTTACATTCCAGAATGCAAATATTGAGTAGTCACTGTTATAGTCTTCAGCAACCCTTGTAACTGTGGATATTTTCTGAACCCTCTTTAATCATGTGTTTTGTCAGCTTTTATGTTTTTATTTCTTGCCATCAACGTTCATACCATCATACCCTTCTGTCACGCTTGTCTTTCCATATATGTACTTTATAGTTCCTACACTCATCTCCCATTTTCTTGTCTGTTAGACATAAAAATTCAGCTTTCATATTATGAAAGAATTCTACTGCTTTCCAGAATCTAATATCCAAGATAAAAGTTACAACACGCAATTCATCTCACCAACAACTGGCAATCTAGTAAGTAATAATTCTAGTGAATTCCTTGCAGACTATTTTGAAGAAAGTTGTTACTTAGAAAAAGAGTAATTAGTAATAAGATTATTAAGAGAGTGAAATTTTGTCAGGAAAATCTAACCAAGATAGTAAAAATTGTGGATAAATTTTTAAAAAATATTGGATCATAAAATGAGAGATTAAGTTTATCATGAATAGTATATAGAAGACAGAGAAAACACACACACACAGATGCACATACACATTATAAATTTCAAACACAAATATATTCCATTAAATTCATGGCACCTCTAAAAGTTATTTTCAAACCAACTTTAATTTTCAAACCACCTTTATAAATAAAGAAAATGAAAAAGATTTTTTAAAAAGAGATGAGAATTTTTTAAAAAGAGCAAGAATTATGTTTAGAAGTGATCAGCTATCAGTTACCTCAGTATACACTATGTTGTGCACACCTGCAGTAGCAACAGGATAACAAGGTAATTTAGCTTATATAATAGTTGACTAAAGTGGGACATAACTGAGTTTGGAAGAATTGTTAATGTCACGGAAAAATAAATGAACAATGACTTATTTGCTATAAGAAAAATGAGCAATTAGCAAGCAAAAATTTGCAACTTTACTTTTCTTGCCCCACATCCATTACATCAGGAATTTATTTTTTTTTCACGTTCTTCTGCAACTAAGGGCTGAGTCCTACACCACTCAAACATGTTGAATAATACATAAGTCTTTGGACATCGTGGGTCAGGAGAACTGGTTTTGGAGTAAAAAACTATTTACTGTGAGAATTTGGTTATTTGCAATACACATAGCTAGGCGCTTTGCTTTAAACTGAATTATGAACTAAACCTTTTGTTGTAAGGAGAAGCATAAGCCTTCGCTGTACCCTAGAGAATTCAATAAAATAATATTAGTATTAAAGTAGTCCTAGTAATACTGTCCTAAAAATTTAAAGCACCCTATGGGATAAAGCTATTTCAGTCTTCACTCAAGTGCTCAGAAACTCCATTTATTTTCTCTTATTTGTTCTGAGAAAACGTTAAGCGTAGTTAAAACACTGACAAAACTAAATGGCTCTCAAACATGCATTCATTTTAATATCACAGATGTCACTTGTACCTATGGTGTAATATTGATATCTTGTGTGTGATTCAGTAAAGATTAGTTTTACATGAATGTATGAATGTACACTTACAGCAAAATTCACTTATATTACAATAACCTGGAACTTGGATTTAAAAGGAAGAAAAGCAATTTTGGAAACCATCAGAAAAGTTTAAAAAAAAAAAAAAAGAACTTAAATTCTTGATATAAGGTAGTTGGAGCTGGAGCCTGCTTTGGAAATAGCTATTTACATAGAGTGGTCTCGTCCTCCACTGCCAGCCCTGCTGCTGGTGACCCTGTTCATTCATTTCCATCTTCTTTTTCAAATGCTGGCAGTGCATTTCAAAAAGATCCGCAACTGCTTAATTCACACAGTAGCAGTTCAGAACTATTGAGAATGTCTTTTGTGTAAATTGGTCTCTATAATCATTCTATTTCTTTGCAGCTTCTCTAATATTTATAGGTTGATCCAGCGAACAACAGTGAGATGACTGCACTGCTTTATGGAGTAGTGTGAAGGAACTCTAAATTCTGTGGTAAGACTGAAGAATTTAAACCTAACTGATGCATTTCCTCCGTGCAAAATATAAGATACACCATCAGTACAAATTATATGTTTAAATTATTCACGAATAAACTTTTTGTGCAAAAGTAATGAAATAATGAAGAATATATAGAACATGTGTAATTTTACAATAAATTTTCACAGTGCATTGTCACAGTAGTTTAAATAATATATTATGTTATAACCACTACCTGTATTTTTACATCTAAGTGTGTCTTGAATCGGCAGTGCACAAATTTTGCTGTGCTCCTAGAAATTACTGTTCTGTTTTAAAATGAAAACATGCTTTTAACAATATTGTGTGACTCTCATTATCAAGGTGCAACAGAAAAATAAACAATTAATTCCATGTCAGAAATGTTGAGGGATCCAAGCTCTATGCTATAAATCTATTATAATTAAAGAGCATTTTTCTTCTGCCTTTTAAATGAAAACACTTATGATGGTCACTTCTAATAGATTCCAAACTGAATACTGAGATTTATGGACAGAGCAACTAACAAGAGAAGTTACATAGTCTAGAAGAACTGTAGTTCCTTTGACTCCAAAAGGTGCAGGATTTTCCTTTCTATTCAGTTCACGATTTAAAATAGGTACCTTCTGCTTTTTTCTGAACAGCAGTTTTGAAAGTTTGGAATATGATTAAACAAGTAATCAAACTAGATCACTGTCCGTAGAGCTGCTGTGACAAAGATTTTGTAATTTATGCCATTAATAGGGAGTTGTAAGTCTTAATAACTTGCAGAATTCAATGTGAACTCTATGCATGCGTTACAGTTGTTGCACCTATACATTTTTAACCTATCTCAATTCACAGTCTTTTTGGAAGGACACTCAGGATCCAATTAGCTATCCAATCTCTGGTTTTCTAGTCAACTTCTTCATGAGAAACACCAGTGAAAAACAAAAAAGGCTTAAGAGAAGAATTTCTTAACAATGAAAAATGCCTCAAACAATATTACATTTACAGATCTTAAAGTAGGAAAGTCCTTAATATGTTTTTTTCCTCTGTGTCCCTATCAACCTTATACGTTCCAAACGCACACTGAGATGGTCTTATCTCAATCTGTAAGGCCAGCTTGCTCTTATTCACAACTTTCAAGGCTGGGAGAGACCATTAAGAATATCTTGTCCAATCTGTTACCTAAGATATGCCATAAACACTTGAAATATTTTGTTTGAACTGCAGCACATCTTCTGGTAATGTTCAGTCTTGACTTGGAAAAGTGCAGCTCAGTGAAATCTACGACAACCCTTGGCAGATAATTCTCACAACATTCAGCATTAGCAATATAACTCTTTCTTCTGCCAATCTCCTCTAATTTTCTGCCTGTGTTCCTGGGCTACACATGCTCTGTCCAAGACCAGTTAAAAAAAATTAGTTTCTAACTTTTTCTTCTCATTTGAGAAAGAAAAAATACACTCAAATTGCATATGCTTTATCTTGAGTTTTTCCACTGCTACTATGTCAATATTTACTCTTGGAAGAAAAATTGTCCTGCATGCCTAGGTACATTGAAAATAAAGGCTCACAGCTGGTAAAAGTATGGATATGATGACACCAGTCTGAACTATAAAGAAGTCGTTTAGAAGTTTTTAAATGAAGCACTGAAATCCTCAGGATATTTCCAGTACTAAGCAGTAAAATAGTGGGCCCCCTATGTTAACACCACAGCTTTTATTACATACTCACTTGCCAAGTGAGAATCAATGATACAAGATACTGCTGGTAGGGGAATTAAGTTTTTAAGAAAACAAGGAAAGCTGAAGTCTAAGCTATGATTCTAAAAGTATGAAAGCTAACCTGGTGAGAGTCACACACTAGAAGAGAAATCTGCTTTGTCTAATACATTACAGTAGTAGCTAGTTTTCTCTTGTATACTTGTACTAAAACCTGGACAGCTGGATAACATTCTCATGTTAACTTCTTTGTTAACTGTGTATTGACATCATGTCTACTTGTAGTCTGTCTTACAAGAAGAGTTGGTGTGGAAAGAAAGATATGAAATAAACCCCCGAGAGATAAGGAATGTTTTGGTGGAGAGAAATTTTTTTGTCAAGATGCCAAGAAATTTTTATCAGCTCTGGTTCAACAAGATGTTATCCCCATGTCCTTAATATACTATATTAATATTATATGTTGAAATAGCTATAGTTATCTATAGGAATTATTAGAAAAGAGAAATTATATTTCAAATATTATTTCTTTCTCACAGCACATTAAAAAAGGAAAGAACCAAAACAGCAATAACAACAAACAAACAGGAAAACCAAAGTGATGGCACAGAAGTGGGTGTCAGAGTGAGATGCTAAATCAGTCTATTTACGATGTCTGTGCTTTTGCCTGTGTACAGAGACATCAGAGTTGTTCTGTCACACCATCAGGTAGAGACCATGTCATCCACGCCTTTGCCAGAGCCCTATCAGCATCGGAAGCTGCCACCAGGGTTTGATGACCCTGGGTGCAAACAGCAGACCACTCTTTTCTTTTTTCACAGCAACAATGAGTTAAAGCTGACAACTGATTAGATAAGAGTTCATCACTGTTTGAACCCAAACTGCAGAGCAATTAAAAGTTCACCATTCCTTTCTCTGTTGATCATCAATGAGGCAGGAAGAGAGATTTCAACTAGCCAGCTGGGACTTGTCAGAACTTCACTCTGTGGTGAAGAGGCCTACTTTGACTTTCCCTTTGAGCTGCTGGGTATGTCTGGGTGTTCAGAGCCTGATAAAGGATCTACTGAAACTGGTGAAAGTCTGGAAAACAAAATCTACCACCTGCTGTTCCTGAGTGTGTGGGAGTAGAGGAGGAAAGTGAGGAGGTGTCATGGGGCTTCCTGGTAATTGCTTCTTGCAAAACGCTCAACATCTCTTCTCTGAGCAAAAATCCAGTCCTTTTAAATGTTCTTTTGCTTATGACGGAATTCATTGCCAGTGTGTAAACACAGATGATGTTTTATACAATTTGTAAATAATTGATATGCATATGGCATTGTGACTGCGGAAACGCACCAAAATTGAATGAGCACAGAGACCGAGATACAGTATCCTAATTGCACATAGACATCCATACTTTGATTGTGCATGTAACATACACCTCTCCATAAAAAATCTTTCTGTGGTCTGTTAATTAAATTGGAAAGATTGCAGTCTTTCTCCCTACACTGTAAAAATTATTTGCAGTATACCAGAGAGTGAAATCCATGCTGGCTACACTGTATTAATTTCTCAGAGAACATAAATTTTAAAATTGATTGTAAATGTCACAAACACTGCAACAGTTTTATTTTAAAGCTCTAATGCAAAAATAATGAAAAAATATGTTAGACATTCAAATCAATGAAAGGCTAGAATGATTTTAGTGGCATCTTTTAAAAACAGGCCTTGAACTATCACAACAAGCTGTATGTAATATCTTGTATCCTTAAAATGAGAGTTTACATAGTTTGTTGAAATGTAATAGCATAAAAATATTTTACATTTCATGAAGATGTAACTTACAGATGCTTCCTTTCAGTAGGTTTAAATTTGTTGTTGATATAATTTATAATTTGTTGAGTATATGAACTGTGCTGTTCACATGATTATTGTGGAACAGTTGCTGCTTGACAAACTCAGGATTGCCAGCTTGGAAGGAGATGTAATTTTACTTTCTATGGATGACTTTGTCTAATTTTTCCTGATTATTTGTCATCCTCAGCATGATCACTTTTAGTACTCTACAAAACAGGAAGCTTGAATTCTAAAATGCAATTTAATAAATTTTTCACATTAAGTCATTTATTGTACATATTCATTTGTTTAATATAATGAAGAAATCTGTCAGACTTCTCTGCTGGGATTTGTATGTAAGCAATATGCAAAGAAATCCACATTGTTCTAGTTTTAGAGTTACAGGACTGAGGAACATATATGTATGCCATACACAAATGCCTATACATATAAATATTAATGGATTTATTGAGCTAGTCATATTCACAGCAACATTCTTGAGTCTATTGATCAACACTTCATTAAGCTTAGAGAGTGTAGACATGGTGTACATTTATAATTTAAAAAAACCTAGACCAGTGAAATGTGTTAGCACATAAACGCACAAATCATTAGTTTTAGGTCCGAGTTTTGATACAAATGTTTGTTTTGATCCAAATCAAATAATTCTTCCAACCTCACACGGCAGAGGAGAGCACTGTGCTGCACGTGACTTCATAATTTAGAGTGGGTGGTTTCCATTTTCCATATTTTCCATGGACTCTCCACCCTGTCCTAGGCAATTGTCAAACACCCTAAGCCTAAAACAGTAATAATACTTCTTCAACCAAGAGTTTTAAGAAGATTAATTAATTTTCGAAAACAAAAGGATATGATGTAAATAATGTCCTTAATTAAACTTGACTCCTTTTTTAGATGAACTACATAAGGTTTAACAGAAAGTAACATAAAGTTTTTATAATGGTCTAAAAATAACTAGGATAAAAATTGGTGCCTTCGGTGAAAGCTATTTGAGCAGTGTATAACAGAACTCTGAGACTTCAGTCCCCTATGCACTGCTCTTTCCTTTCACATTAACCTAATTTATGAAATTACGTATGTGGGAGGGGTCTTACTACTGTTAGTAAAATGGAACAGGAGACCTTGTTTCATAGATTAAAATTTCAGAGCTCTCAGCTCTGATAAAACATTTTTTCCTTCTACTTAAGGTGAATGGTGGAAATCACCTTACTTTCTTGAAATCTTTCTATTTGTGATGTTCTCTTCAGGTCAAAATGCTAAGGGCCTGAAATTGCTATTAGCTCTAGCTATTAGAAGAAAGAAAGCAATAGGCTGCAGTCTTCATTAATCACGTCTAATGGGACAGTTAAGAAAAGAAGGTTAGCAAAAGACTATATCCTATTTATCAACTCAGGACTTCAATTTTCAGAGGCATAATGTCAAGAAAATGGCTGCTGTCAGCAAACACACATTTGCTAACTATTGAAAGGGCAAAAGGACAAGGGATGGTAATTTTCCTACAATTCGTAGGAGAAACGTTTTTGTACCATGAGAGTCAAAACGGAATAATCACTAAGATTAACATGATTAAGGGTTCGGACTACGGTTTTGAGCTTAATGAGATCAGGTATCTGGGTTTTTTTGTGTTTTAAATTGAGGCTAGAATTCCCTTAAAGTCTAGGAAGTTACACACCTAGCCCTTGGAGGAATTTGATGTATTTTTTGCACATAACACTTCTAAGTTCTTCAAAAATATTGTAACCTAGAGCTGCAGGTGATAAAATTCATGTTTTGTCATTTTATTTTGAAAGGTAGCTGCTCACTGCTGTGAGCTTGCAGAAGCTGTTTGCAAGTGTGCTTTGGCCTTATCACAAGCCTCTGCTGACTTTCTATTCCACCCATGCAAAGCTGTAAGTTTCTTTCATCCCCCTTTTCTAACACTAAAATGTACCCTCTTGGGACATTTCATTCATCCTGTCACCTGCAGAGCTTTGAATGCCATCATGTTCTAGGAAGAAGTGTTTATTTAGCAATACTTTTTTCATCATAAATGGAGAGAGCCTAACCTAGAATGCCACACATATACTATTACATACCTTTAAAAGTCCACTACTGCAAATGTGTCTATACGCATAGTAGCAATTTTTCACCCGTGACTTGGTTTTCGTATTATATTATGTATTGTATTATATTTTTTTTTGTTTGGACTCTTTATGGCTCAAAGTACCTAGAAATCATATTCATCTGTAAGCTGAGTTAAAAAAAGAGGAATATTTTTTCCAGTGCACATCTGGATTATGTAATATACATAGCAATCCCCCGGTTACGCATCTAGAATTGATGGCATTGCGTGATCATTAAAATACTCTAAACTTTTAAAGTTAAAAATATCTTTTTGTCTTAAATTCAAAATTGTAATTTTTTAAACTAGTCATTATTCTGAAAAATAATGAAATGCTGAACCAAGGAAAGGTTTTGTCTTTCTGCTCAGATTCCTAAAATATATGGTTTTGTCTGAGGGTTCTCCTTCATTTCATGCACAGAAAAAATGAACAACTCTTCTAACTCGCAGTAGGAAGAGGAATTATTTTATTCTTTAAAGTCTCTGAACTGATTCTGTACCATCCCAGACAATTGACTGCCCCTAATATCTTCAGGATATTCAACTCCCTGAGCTGACAGGCAGGGACAAAGACCAGAATAGCTTTCCCACAATCCAGGAGGAAGCAGCTAGTGACCTGCTACTCCGCCTGGACACGCACAAGTCTATGGGGCCAGATGGGATCCACCCGAGAGCACTGAGGGAGCTGGCAGGGGAGCTTGCCAAGCCACTCTCCATCATTTATCAACAGTCCTGGCTAACAGGGGAGGTACCAGAAGACTGGAAACTTGCCAATGTGACACCTACCTACAAGAAGAGGAGGACCCAGGGAACTACAGGCCTGTCAGCCTGACCTCAGTACAGGGGAAGATTATGGAATGGCTCATCTTGAATGTGCTCACATGGCAGGTACAGGACAACCAGGGGACCAAGCCCAGCCAGCATGGGTTCATGAAAGGAAGGTCATGCTTGACCAACCTGATCTCCTTTTATGACCAGGTGACCCACCTAGTAGGTGAGGGAAAGGCTGTGGATGTCGTCTATTTGGACTTTAGCAAGGCCTTCGACACTCTGTCCCACAGCATTCACCTAGAAAAGCTAGTGGCTCATGGCTCAGACAGGAACACCCTTTGCTGGATAAATAACTGGCTGGATGGCCAAGCCCAGAGAGTCATGGTGAACGGAGTTAAGTCCAGGTGGCAGCCATTCATCAATGGTGTTCCCCAGGAATCAGTTTTGGGGTCTGTCCTGTTTAACAGTGCCGGGTCCTGCACTTTGGTCACAATAACCCCCTGCAATGCTACAGGCTTGGGGGTGAGTGGCTGGAAAGCTGCCCAGCAGAGAGGGACCTAGGGGTGCTGGTTGACAGCCGGCTGAACATGAGCCAGCAGTGTGCCCAGGTGGCCAAGAAGGCCAACGGCATCCTGGCCTGCATCAGAAATATTGTGGCCAGCAGGACTAGGGAAGTGATTGTGCCCCTGTACTCGCCACTGGTGAGGCTGCACCTTGAATCCTGTGTTCAGTTTTGGGCCCCTCACCACAAGAAGGACATTGAGGTGCTGGCGCAAGTCCAGAGAAGGGCAATGAAGGTGGTGAAGGTTCTGGAGCACAGGTCTTACAAGGACTGGCTGAGGGAACTGAGGCTGTTTAGTTTAGAGAAGAGGAGGCTGAGAGGAGACCTTATCACTCTCTACAACTACCTGAAAAGGAGGTTGTAGTGAGGTGGGTGCTGGCCTCTTCTCTAAAGTAACAGGTGACAGGACAAGAGGAAATGGCCTCAAGCTGTGCCAGGGGAGGTTTAGGCTAGATGTTAGAAAAAAAATTTCTTCACTGAAAGAGTGATCAGGCATTGGAACAGGCTGCCCAGGGAAGTGGTGGAGTCACCATCCCTGGAGGTGTTCGAGAAATGTGTAGATGTGATGCTTAGGGACACGGTTTAGTGAGTTAGGTGGTGTTGGGTTGGAATTCATGATCCTTGAGGACTTTTCCAGCCTTAATGATTCTATGATTCTATAATAATCTTCATGACAGTCCTGTAAAAGTTCCATCAAATGTAATTTGAGCAGAGAAGAAGAATCAGGGAGTTGCTGAACTACATCTTCAATAAATGATGTCCCTGCAAAGTTACTCAAGTATTACTGTCAACTAAGCTTCACGTCTTTCAACTTCCTCATAATCAGCTGGCTGTTGAAGATCATATATAACACAGGTTTGCCATTTGCAAACCTTCACTTGAAAGACTGGTGCCCTCAGTGGCGTAAATTGTGACCAGAATTTTCAAGCAGTGATACTCATAAGAAATATGTGCTGACATCACATTTCTACATTTTACTATGGAACTGACATTTATGCCATTTATTGCCAAGTGAGACATGAAGTAAAAATAAAAGACTAATGAAAGTTGTCATTAAAATTCCAGGAATGTTTAAGCCCTGAATTTAAATGGAACTGTATAAGACACATGTAAGAAATGCAGCAACAAAACCCAGGGATGGGAGGGCAGTGGTTCTCTAGAGAAGGACCTTCGAGATCCTGTGTCAAGAGCACAAACACAGGAAGAGATTAAGCAAATATGATAGACTCTAAATGTCCTGTGTCAGCCTGAGATTCAAGAACATGGAGAAGGCTTTCTGGGCTCCCTGACTGCAGACAAATTCCACAGGTTAATAACTTACTGTATTTTTTTTACATGAATGGAGGAAAGAGATCTGACTGAATGAGGATGAGACATCCAGACAAATTGACAATGTGGATAGGTTTTTTAGCCTTCATCAAGGAAGCTTGATTTCTACAACAGAATTAAAACAGTTACAAGTTAAAACAATTTCTGTGTTTAGACTTGGGGATTTGAACTCATAGATAGCTAACCCCTGGATTTTTGTCTAAAGAGCATGTTCTACTTTTCTGAAAATGGCATGCCAGTGAAAAAAGCAATATAAAGGGAACATAAACTCTTTCTCTCTCTTTTTCCCCTTGCCCCTTGTCCCCCACCCATCCCAAATTGCTATTTGAGACTTAAATTACAAAGAAATTTTCTCCCTTGAACTGAAGGATGTAATATTTATTGCATCCTTGGAACACTTTCAATAATGTCTGTATCTTAAATCTGAGCAGGGACATCTCGTGTATTGCAGGATATGTGTTGTCTGGTTTCCTCTCCCTCAATTACTTTCAGAAATACAGTCTCCCAAACATTATTGAGAAAAAAGATGACATGGAAGTACTTGGTTCAGCCAGGCATAGCCTTTGTATCTTTTCATTATCCCAGTCCGTCAAAAAACTGACAGAATCTCTTACTTACTGTCCTTGTGATATTACTGAAAAATACATTAAGATAATAACATCATCAGAAACAGTAAATAAAAAATTGCAAGTAACAAATCATTCATTTTGAATGAATGATCACAAAAGGTTATGATGATGAAGAATGGTAATGTAATATACCATGATTAAGAATCCTAGAATTATAAAATCATAGAATGGTTTAGGTTGGAAGGGACTTTAAAGATTATTTAGTTCCAGCTCTCTCTGCTGTGGGCAGGGACACCTTCCACTAGACCAGGTTGCTCAAAACCTCATGCAGCCTGGCTTTGAACACCTCCAGGGATGAGGCATCCACAGCTTCTCTGGGAAACCTGTGCCACTGCCTCACCACCCTGACAATAAGATATATTTTACTAATATCTCATCTAAATCTGCCCTCCTTCAGTTTAAAACCATTACCCCTTGTCCTATCACTACATCCCCTGATCCAAAGTCCCTCCCCATCTCTTCTGTAGCCCATTTTAGGTACTGGAAGGATGCTATAAGGTCTTCTCAGAGCCTTCTCCTCTTCAGGCTGAACAACCCCAACTCTCTCAGCCTGTCCTTGTATGAGAGGTGCTCCAGCCCTGTGGCCATCTTCGTACCCTCTGGCCTCCTTTGGACCTGCTCCAGTAAGTCCATGTTATTGGACTCCAGAGCTGGATGCATTACGCCAGACGGATCTCATAAGAGTGGAGTACAGGGGGAGAATCACCTCCCTCGACATACTGGTCACACTGCTTTTGATGCAGCCCGGGAAACGGTTTGCTGTGTGGGCTGTAAGCATACACTGCCTGGTTCACATTGAGCTCCTCATCTACCAGCATTCCCAAGTCCTTCTCCTCAGGGCTGGTATCAATCCGCTCTCTGCCCAGACTCTATTTTTACTTGGGATTGACCCAACCCATTGGAGGACCTTGCACTTGGCCTTGTTGAACTTCATGAGGTTGGCATGGGCCCACCTCTCCAGCCTGTCCAGGTCCCTCTGGATGGCATTCTTTCCCTCCAGGGTGTCCACTGCACCACACAGCTTGGTGTTGTCGGCAAACTTGCTGAGGATGTACTCAATCCCACTGTCCATGTCACCAACAAAGATGCTAAACAGCACTCATCTCAGTACCAATTCCTAAGGAACACCATTTGTCATGGGTCTCTGCTTGGATATCAAGTCACGGACCAGAACTCACTGAGTGTGACCATCCAGCCGATTCTTTGTCCACCGAGTGGTCCTTCTGTCAAACTCATGCCTCTCCAATTTAGAGTCAAGGATGTTATGCAGGACAGTGTCAGTGGCTTTTCACAGGTTCAGGCAGAAAATGTCAGTTGCTCTTCCCTTATCCACAGATGGCGTGACCCCATCGTAGAAGACCACCAGGTTTGTCAGGCACAATTTGCCCTTAGTGAAACCATTCTGGCTGTCACCAATCGTTTCCTTTATTTCCATGTGCCTTAGCATAGTTCCCAGGAGGATCTGCTCCACGATCTTGCTGGGCACCAAGTTGAGACTGACTGGCTTGCAGTTCCCCAGATCTTCCTTATTTCCCTTTTTAAAAATGTTTTCCCTTTTCCAGTTATCAGGACCTTCACAAGAAAGTCACAATTTCTCAAACATGTTGGATAGTGGCTTAGCAACTTCATCCATCAGTTCCCTCAGGACCCATAGATGCATCTCACCAGGTCCTGTGGACTTATGCACCTTCATGTTCTTTAGATGGTTTCAAACCTGATCTCCTACAGTGGGTAATTCTTAATTCTCCCATTCCCTGCCTTTGCTTTCTGTGACTTGGGCAGTGTAGCTTGAGCACTTTTTGGTGAAGACTGAGGCAAAGAAGTCTCTGAGTACCTCATCCATCTCCATATCCTGGGTAACTAGGTCTTGCATTTTCTTTTGGACAGAGCCCACATTTTCCCTAGTCTTCCTTTTATCATGTATAGAAGCTTTCCTTGTTGCCCGTGATGTCCCTGGCCAGATTTAATTCTATCAGGGCTTTAGCTTTGGTAACCTAATCCCTGCCTGCTCAGAGAATTTCTCTATATCCCTCTCAAGCCTTTAACATTGTCCAATAGAATTCTGATTTGGAAGCTGAAGAAATACAGACTGAAAGAACAAACTGTTACATGGAATGAAAACTGGCTGGACCTCTAGGCTCATATCAATGCCTTAACACCCAGCAGTGGACCCTTAACAAGCAAATTAACCCAGGGGTTTCTTCTGGGGCTAGTATGGCTTAATAGTTCTATCATCAGCCTAGACAATGAAGAAGAAAGCACTCAACATATTTTCAGCTGATAATAAAATTGTTCAAAATTGTTGATATGCCAAATGATATAACTTCAGTCCAGGGGGACTTTGAAAACTCTACTTTTTTGTCTTACAGAAACCTAATTAATTTTAAGAAATAGAAGTGCAAAGTTTTGCATGTGGGGCAGAATAACCTCATGGTGGAGGTTAGAGGGGTACAGGTAGGTACAGGACAGGATCTGACTGATTGGGTGTCAGTTCTGATTAAAGGGACTAGGAGGCTGGGTGGGCATCAGGTTGAAAAGGACTAGGAAGCTATGTGGACATCCGGCTGAAAATGAGTGAAAAGCATGTTCTCAGGCTGAATAAAGAAAACTGCATAGCCAGCAATTCAGGGGAAGTTATTCTCCACCTCTGATCAGCACTAATATGGCCATAAATGGAACACTCTGTTCACTTTTTGGTATACCATTTTCAGAGTGATGTTGGGCTCATCTTATTTGTCTGTATTTTATTTAATCTGTTATTTTAATTCTCATTTATTCAGAACCAAAGACCTTCTGAAACTCCTTGCAATTGGCTGTTTCTTTTTACTGCACTAAATATCTTACTTGTTCATAAAAGGCTTGAATATTGAGATGACTAGGTAAAAACAGTGTAAGCACTACCTCATATTAGTGTCTCCAGTGTTGACTTATCTAATTCAAAATTCAAATCTATTTACCTTTTTTCTAAGGAGTTATTATGTGTATGATAATCTCCTTTCATTAGAGAATGAGGTTTTACAAGATGTTTTCATAAAGAGTGTACCTGAATGAACTTTTGAAAAATCTAAGTAGATTTAGATCAATTGGATATTGCTCTTGTTCAGACACTCACTGGTTACCTCAAAGAACTCTGTTAAGTTTGTGAGACACATCAGTGCACAAAATATTAGAAAATGATCTCTATAACCACTAGTTAAACATGACGTACACACTGTTGTCAGTCATTCTACAATTTAATCTTTTATTTCTTTCAGAACACCTAGATAAATGAGATACAGCACTGACAATGTTAATTTTGTTTATTCTTTACATAACTTACCCTGACACTTCAGAACCTCATTGAAAACACACTTTCATTCATTTGAGACAGGCTGTCACCCTGTGATGGAACATTTAGTCATGGGATCCTCTCCAAGATTATCTAGAGCTTCAGTGCAAATGAAAGATGTTCGTTAAGTTTTGGGGTTTGTTTTGTTTTGTTTTCTCATAAAGATTATATTCTCTAAACAGGTCTTTGTCATGAAAACAACTCAATAGCAGATGAACAAGCTCAAACAACTTTTGTTTCAAACTTCTCAAAACTTTGTTGACAAAAGTTTTAGTTTTGCACTAAAACAATAGACTAGCTGTAGGATGGATTTACATGTAATGAATGTTAATCTCACGTAAATCAACCAGATGCAGTGGAGCTAGTTGAGATTTACTGCCTGAATTCATGCTGTCAGTGTAGACAGCGAAATAACTCAGGTCAATCTCACTTGATGCAATTCAAATTGTAATCTGTATTGCTCCTCCTCTAGAATGGAAAGTTCCACCTTAGTTTTAAATTGAGACTTTGTATGAGAATACTATTAAATTAAGGATAAATATAACAAAAATTATTTTCATAGAGAAAATGCAGTTCTGCTACTTGTTTGTTTCTGTTGGCATGGAAGAGAGTTTAATTGAAAGTGATTATCATTTTATGTGCAAGATAAAACTAATGGTGGTCTTGCACAAAATTAATGGTAGTCTTGCATAAACAGGAAATAATAACTTGCATTGGTGTCATCAAAGTGTTATTGACAATGGACTGCACAAAAGAAACCTGGAAAATATACATCAAAAACAATCATAGATGTCAACAAATTCTGCACAAAAATTTATTGACACAACTAAGTTTGAAGAATTTAACAAAAGCAATATTTACAACTAAATCGTTTTTGAAGAATTAAAAAAAGAAAAAAACACTGCCTGAAGAGTCACAAAGCTGTCTAAAGTGACAAGATAAAGAAAAGTAAAATTTCATGCAAATTAATGCCTTACATTGATCTAGAGGGGAACTGGTAAATATCATTTTTTTTTCAGCTCAAAAGTGAAGGTGTAAAAAGTGAAATTATTAAAAGACGTTTGAACTTACCAGTAAAACCCTTTTTAAGAAGCCTAACATAAGTATGTCTAGAATAAAGAGCTTAAAAAAATACAAGAAATCTCTCAAGCACATCATTTGGCTTGCCAGACAGGAGAAATCTCACCCGTGTGTGTAAAAGCAAATGAACTGGAATCACTAAGTGTGTAGGTGATTGCACCAGGGGAAGTTTTATTGTTCTGATGTTAATGTTTTGTTTTAAAATTCACACGCATTAATTCGTTTTAAAGCTTAAAAAATTAAGAATTAGCAAAATGTCCTGGATATTGAAATAATTATGCATATTTGATGTGCAGCTATGCTTTTCATCAGAGGGAAAAATTAAAGGTGATTCCCAAGAAATAAACATCTACCTAGTAGAATGAGATGTGATAGATTAGATGGAGCAAAATTTAGCTATTCTCTCGTAACTAGCAAAGGACATTACTAATAGACCCTACATCTATATGTTTGTGCGTTAGTATGGGATTCCATATTAGTTCAAAGAACACAAATGTTCCCAGTTCCCACACAAAATTTAGACATAAAGCAGTAGTAATTTTAGTTGAACACTAAATAAATACAGACAATAAGAACTTGTCATCTTGAGAAAATATTAATTAAGCTGTCTAATTCATCCATTTTACTTAATACAGACAATAAGCACTTGTCATCTTGAGAAAATATTAATTAAGCTGTCTAATTCATCCATTTTACTTAATCCAGAAATTAAAAAAAAAGAAAGCTGAATGTAATCTAATAGTATACTTCCATCTTCAAAACAGCATGTAGCCTGAAGTCCACTAACAAAGTTCCCAAAGCTACTACTTTGCTAGGAATTTTTAAAGAGTGTGGAAGGTTTATTCTAATTGTAATAAACATCTGTCAGATTTTATGGAACAGATTAAACATTATTTTTCAGAAATACCAGCATTATTTTCTGAAGGAACTTTTTTTGTCAGAATTTTAAAGCCTGCCCAAGTGGTAACAAGAACATCTAGGAGCAATACTCAAAGTATTTTGGCTATCTCTTCAGAAGTTGTCATGCCCCAAGATCTATTGCATCAAAAATTCTCAAAAATGAAGTGAAAACTTTGGCTAAAAATACCCACCCAATACCAAATAACTTAAGTCCTAGAATCACAGTTGATTCAACAAAGAGATTACAAACGATAATATCTTGTTAGTAAAAGCATTACTAAAAGAAAAGGGTGAAACTAAAAGAAGTATTGTTTTTGGAGAGCTGCTGCCATGTACAAAAGTTTGTAACATACAATTATATTCCAAACAACAACAA
>WKFP01014156.1:365627-395516 GCA_011057875.1 Pterocles orientalis
CAACCCCCCCCCCCCCCCCCAAGAAAAGATGATGTTAAAGGAAATTGAGGGAAAAAAAATAAAAAAAACTATAGAATACTTAAGAAAATTAAAGTATCAGAAAATACTACGGAAGAGAGAGTTATTTTTAATAATAGAAGAAAAATTGTTAGGAAATGTTTATTAATCCATGCTGTTGTAATTTGTAAATAATGACTAAAGAGAGAGATGTCACTAAATGCGTGCATTAACATATTTAAGAAAATACAAACCAGGCGCTAAACTGGTAAAAATATTACTTCTTTAGTGTTCCTAATACGATTTCTGAAAAAAAAGAAATGCAGATAAATGTCAAAATAATATTTAACCTAAACCATATAAACTTAAATAGCTTCACATAACTCACAATAAGGCAATAAGTTGATTTTAACTTATCAAATTAACTAAAAGAAATCTCAAACATTTGAATAAAGAGTGGACTTGCTTGTTTACTTGA
Source organism: Pterocles orientalis (assembly GCA_011057875.1). Taxonomy (NCBI): domain Eukaryota; kingdom Metazoa; phylum Chordata; class Aves; order Pterocliformes; family Pteroclidae; genus Pterocles; species Pterocles orientalis. The sequence goes on from WKFP01014156.1 coordinate 366,103, forward strand.
CTACCGTTCATATATTTAGGTCTATTACTAGAGATAAAAATAGTTTATTAATAGTTTATTAGTAGAGTTGCTTTACATAACATCTCAGAATTGGTGTCCCATGTCAGGGGAATATATCAATCACAATTAAAAAGGTGAAGTAACTCCAAATCTGATACGTCCTTTTGGGGGGATGTTTTGACTGATTAAAATTAAGACGTTCAGAAGACTAATTATGCTCGAGTGACCTCTGTGTGCAGACCCATTTTTAAATTATTTGGTTTTACAGTAGAAGTGAAGTAGAATATTTACACTAGAAATATATAGAATATTTCTATATATTTAATGTTATCCAAAAACACATTTTCAACTCCAACTATATTTAGTAGCTGAATTCTATCCGCCTCTTGAGCTATACAGAAGGGAGTTTAAGAAGGAACAAATGCTTCATCTATCATCTTAGACATGTGAAAACTGTAGTAACTTTCTCCCAAAACATGTAAAATTTAGAAAATGCTGGTTTATAGCCCAGCAATGGCACAGTTATACTAACATCAGTATACCTAGCACTATATAAACACCAGTAGATGCTTATGCTCAGTGAGAATTGAAACAATACATTCCTGAAAGGAAAAACACAACTTTTCCAACCTGTCTGTCCCTACCTCCACTGCTTAATGTAGCTTTATGAATCAGCAAAGCGTGTCTAAAAGTCAATGAGGAGACAACACAGATGAATTGCTTAAATCACCTTCATTTCAGTTTTCTTAGACCAAAAACTTACAGCTTTTGGAAAAAAAAATTAGATTTAGCATGTAAATTTAGCTATATCAATTAGAAGGCAAATTATAATTTCTAGAATGCCTAATTTGGTATGTCTTCAGATCAGAGCCACTTCTGATTAGCCAGATTTATTCTTTCAAATTATTGTATCAAAAATTAACATTTGCCATACACATCAGGACCTACAAATGGAATATTTTAGAAATCAGAAAAGCAGAATAACATAAGAACAAATTGACTGGATTAACGCAGAAGTCTACACAGACTCGTATCATACTTTGGAAGCAGCATTTCCAATAACAGATGTTTGAGGAAGCACATAAGAGGACACATAGAGCAAAACTTTCTGGTGATACTCTGCCCACCACTGGTATCCAGATGATGGGTTTTTGAATAACAGGTGATACCAGCCTCGTGAACTATATTGTCTGGATTTTTCTTCTATTAATTCTAAATGGGTTTAAGCTCGTATAAACTTCTAATTGGCACTGTGCTTTATGAAATAGTACACCAGAGTGCACTGTCTGAAGTAGCATTGCTTTTCTTTGTTTTGAAACCAACACTTTTAACAGGTCCCAAAATATTTATCTCCACACTGAAGAGCTTAGGTTATTTAATAGTTTACCATATTTAAGCCATATATTCTTTTAACTGATTTCAATTCTGCTGTCTCCCTTCTGAAAACCTGGAATAGGATATGGTACTGCTTGCCTTACTACTTAGTCTATCAGTGTGCTGCTGTTCTAACTAGGGGCATCCTGATGCTCTCTGTACTTCTGCAACAGCTCTTACTGTTTTATTTCTTTTCTTAAATGGTGCTGACCTGATATTCTCACAGATCTGCCTGTTATAAAGCCAATATCTCATTCTTGAATGATAATATTTATCTTACACATACGATTCTATCCAAAAGATTAAGGTTACTTTCCCACCCCACATTCTTTAGATCTCTGTATTACACCCTCCCCTTTATGAAAATTGACCATGTTTCCTGTCTTTGAGCCTGTTATCTGTGCCTTTGCCTGTAGGATCTCCTGTGTATAGTGATTCATTTGAAGAATTTCAGCAGTTCTGTAAGGAATCCCTTTTTATAAAAGACAGATTTGTCCTTCTCTAATATTGTTTATTTACGTATCCATTATTTAAAATGTTTTGGAATAATTTTCATCAGTCTCCCTCACTGATGCTTGCGTTCTCCAAACAACCTCTACAGGGGCCACAAATGAAAACAAACATACAGAAAGAGTAAAATAACGGTCTAGACTTTGACTTGCTCTACAACACAAAGCAAGATATATGATAAGTGTGATGTGCTTTGGTATCTCTGCCAGAGGAAACCGGACTGCGATATATTGTGTTACAATTGTGAAAACACACTTCACACACTCTACCCTTGCTTCTTTTTTGCTCTTTAGACAAGAGACTTTAGACATATAATAATAGTAGAATTTGTAATTTCTTTACAATTCTTTGAATAAGGAGTGAAAATAAATTCATTTTTTTCTCCTCATTTATTTTGAAATAGAGTAGTGAGGTAGGATGTCATCAAGTCTGTATAACCAAAGCTTCAGAAGTTAGTATGAGACTGATATTTATACTTGGATTACTCATAAAATAAGTGAAATCTAAATCATAGGTCCTTATTAAAATGAGATTGTTTTATTTTGGGTACTTATTTAGTGAAGATTATACTTAATACACATTATAGGCTATAATAATTCTTTCTGAACAATAAAGAAACAGTAAATGTTCACCAAAGATAAGCAATTGCCTGAACACCGGTCATGAGACATTTACTTTCTACAAACAGAATATGGCATTAACTAGTAATGCATTTCTCTGAAATTGAAAAAAAAGTCTTCCACAGGTCCTTGGGAACAGACTTTTAAAAACAGGGGAGAAGAACATGGTATGAGAAAGGTGCTAGCAACAGTTGGGATAATCTCAGAGACATCCTACTGTTTACTTGAAAAAAACATTTTGCAGACTTAAATTCAAAGCAATTTGGGTTCAAAAAGGACATGTGAAAGCACAATAAAAAGATATTACATACAAAAGGAGAATGTAATATCCATTTATTAACAATTCATCTAAGCTACCACTTATCATATTTCAGCAACTATGAAGTTTAAAAGGTCAAAAATATCAACATCAAATATGGACATACACTATTAAGGGGATTTATAAGCATATTAAGAATTAAAATAAAACAAAAATGTATAGTCAAGGATACCTAATATTTCCTTTCGTCTGTGAAATTAAAAAAGGGGACTACATGCATTTCTTATCTCTGACTTTGGAAAGTAAGTAGCTACAACTACCTTCAAAGAATCAGAGCTGGCGTACTTTAAGATTAAAATATTCCAGAAGACTAGAGTCCAGGAGAATTTATCTCAAGCTGGAAAATAGACCTTGTTTAAGAAATTCCTATAACCTCAAAAGCATGAAAATCTAGGTGTTCCTGCTCCGGCAGGGGATTGGACTAGATGATCTTTCGAGGTCCCTTCTAATCTCTAACATTCTGTGATTCTGTGATTCTGTGAAATACTAAAAGTATAAGAAATGGAAATTCATCTGGTTACTTGTCTAACAAATCTTGGTTTTGGTTTTGTTTTCTTTTTGAAAGAACTAAATCAGCTGGTAGATGTGAGTGTTGATAAAGTATATCCACATTTTTCCAAGGCAGTTAGCTTAGTTCCTCATACGTTACTCTCAGTTTTCATTTAAAATGAAAAATTAAAAAAAAAAAAGGAGTTTATCAATGGTTTAAGAACTGGTTCATTGGTGAAGCTAAATGTTACTAGGGAAGCACCAAGCATTTGTGAGGCAACCCACATCTAGTACATTTCTATAGAGATTGGCTCATGGTCCAATGTTGCCGAATGCTTCCATGAACAGTTTAGAAGATGAGAAATTATTTCCTGAAGTATGGCAGATCAATGAGGGAGTCAGCGCAGAGAGAGATGATTTGAATGATTCTTCTGGAACGTGACAACTTACATGATTGTGTTAAGACATGTTAAAAGATAACAGAAACATAAGACTTTGTGCAAAGCACTAAGTTGTCACAGATAAACCACAACAAAAGGAAATGAGATATTTCTGTTATAAAAAGAAGTCAGGTATGACCCCTGGATGTATAAAAAAGTAATATAATATGGAGACTAGGAAATGACATTGTCACTACGCAGTGCTAAAATTGCCTTATGATCTCTCTTACATCTTGTTTTAAATTTATCTTCTACAGCATCAAATATGATCAGCTATGAAATTGCTTACAAAGCACACCAGGACAAGACCTCATGATTCAGTGGTACATTGGCACCTCACTGTTTCTGTCCCTAGAATGAATTCACATTGTTTAAAACCACTTTTTTAATCTAATTTAGATTTTTAGGCTTAGCAAATTGGTAAATGGATTTAAAGCAATGACCCATTACACATCACAAGTCATACTGACTAATCTAATGATCCATTCTAGCCTTGGATGCTACAAAGTGTTCCATATTCTAAGTGACTAAAATAATAGCTAACACAAATAATATACATCACTACAAAGTTCAGCAAAATATTGAAATCCCACTTTCAGTTTGTTCTAACCACTGTAGGAGCTGTCAAAATCGCTCAAAGACAAAAACACAAAGCCTGATAGAAGCAGAATTTTTATATATAGACTTGTTTGCATGGGGATTCTATTGATTTTTAAAATAATATCAAATGAAATATTACTATTTGAAACACCTAATATGAATTAAGTAGCCCCTCAGAAGGGTCTCTTCAAAGGGATTAACCGCTCTGTGGATTTATCTCCAACCTGAGGTAGAACAATGAGAAATACACAATCCAGTTTCCATTTAAAAGGAAGACCGGTTTACATTCAGCTAAACATGCTTGACACAAAACACTTCATACATTCAGTTTTCTCTTATAATTTACTCATGTTGCTCCAGGGACCATCTCGGGAGAACACAACCTGTGGGGAGCAGATTTTAAGTTGAAAAAGTAATCTTCAGCAACAAGACTCTTGTTGGGGTGAGATAGACAGGATAGGGAAAGAAGTCACTCTTCTATGACTCAATATGACATCCATTCTAATTTGGGGGAAAAAATGCAGACATTTTATTGTAGGAACAAGATGGATGCTGATGGGTAACAACAGCTGAATTTCTGACACAAAAAAATGGTCCAGGGAGGACAGAAGTACAAACTATTCATGAAACTTCACAGTGGGGATTATTATTGCTTACAATACATTAAAAAAAATTAAAACATGGGTTTCTTAAAGGCCAGGACTACATTTATTCCAAAATAATTCAAGATTCTAAAAATGTAAAATGCAAAGCAAGTGTAAGTAAAGGCAGATCAAGTGTCTTTGGTTATTTTTTTTACATCTTTTCTTTTACGGGCATTAATCCTGATTGCTGAAAGATATCTGTATATAGATTCCAACCCATCAATGAAAAATTATAGGCTGTACAGTCTCTTAAAAAAATGGTCATCTTACAAATAATACGTATTGCTTATCATGAGGAAATTTCAATCAGTAAAAGATTATGTTGTGAAAATGATCATTGTTGCTCAGCTACAAAAAACACAGCTAGAAATTAAAAGAGCCACAGGAAGCAGATGACCAGAACAAAGAGTTTCTGATTTTCATCATACTTATTTGGGAGGTTTATTTGTTGAAAAGTATTTAGAGGAAGGTTTCGGATTTAGGCTGCCTCACTTTCAAGATGAAACAGTTCAGGTTTTCAAAACTACTGTATTGGTTAACTTCCAATTTTGAACTATTTCTGTAAGATTGAAGAAAAATAATAATAATAAGAAAGAAGCAAGCAAAAACATCAGAATCTGAGAACAAAACAGATGTTGCTTTCATTTAAATAGCTTTTTGACCAAAACAATCAGTACTTTGTGAGCAGAGGGAGGTCTGTAGTGTGTAGCAGTGTGGGCATACACAGCATTGTGAATGAACTGCACCACATCTGCTGAACAGGTGCAACAATGGGATAGTTCTGAAATCCAGCAGTAGTCAAGCTTGAGGCGTCTTATCCAATTCAGTACATGTTCCCTTGTGGATGTGGATGCTATTCATTATCATAATGTGTAATTAAGGAATGGTATAAAGTTTAACCTTTCTGCTATTCTTAACTTGCTTTCTCTACACCTGAAAAATAAATGTCCCAGTTTTTAATCTTTGACAAAGACGTATTTGTTATTAGAAGCAAAACAGAATGATACAGCATCAAACACGGAGTGAGTGCTGAACAGCAGAACCAAGCATTTGTGTCTGCTGCTCCTGTTGTGAAAGAACCTTGGAGATATAATTCTAGGTAGAATCAGATAGGAACTTCTGGTTTCTGCAACCACACAGCCAAATGACTCTGAAATTAGATTACCTTAATAGGGAGTGTACCTGCACAAATCTATCAAGAGAAACAATCTTCATCTACCACACACACACGCACACACACACACACGCAAAATTGAAACAGAAACAAAACAACTGTCAATTTCCTAATAAATTATAAAAAAAAAATAAGGGAAGTAGTGTTTCTTGGCATTATTCATTGTTTTCTAGGTGAGAACAATTGCTTGTCCTCTACCACACAATTGTAAAATCGAGACTTTTGAATGCAAACAGGCTGAATATGAGGACTTAAGAAGAAGACGTGTTTATCTAGTACTAGCACAGACAGAACTTTATATCCCAGGTTGTTTACACTCCAAGCAGGGTTTCAGAGAGCCCATCTGTATTAATGTTAAGAACTGCAGATGGTCAGTCAGTCTGGAGAAAAGAAGTAAATGTGATGAAGAAGGTGGAAACTGGTATATTCTCAGTACCAAACAACATTTGTTTCTTCCAGTTGAGCCCAGTCTCTCACACCTGCATTAAGAATTATTCCACTATGGTAATCTTTCTTTTCACTAATATTGGTTAAGCACATCATATTAAACCAAACACAATCAGTTACTTAAAGATCCTGTGTAGGAGAAACGACAGCAGTCAAGAATTCACATTTAAGGCAGCCAGCATCACTCACCAAACAATATCATTCACAACTATATTGCCATTACTTATGGTTGCTTTATAAAGTATCTTGATGACTTGTTTGACAGCAAGTGTAACTTGCTTTGTCACCTCAGAGGACCCTTTTCTAAAATACCATTCTGTACCTAAACAACTAGTTGAAAAGTAAGATTTAATGTTTGGCTGTCTGTCAGCTCCAATATTATAAAAAACATTGTATCATTGTCTGCCTTCAGAAGGAGCAAGGTTTTTCAGTATGTTTGGGGTTTTTTGCTAAACAGGACCATGAAAGCTAGCTAACGGTGCTTCTCTCAAATGGTGGGGTTCAGCAGAATTCACTTTCTACTAGAACTTCACTGTAGCTTGAAGCAGTTTGTTGAAACAGTGGATTTGTTTTACAAAAAGGCTGAGTTTTTGGATTGCACAATGTTTGGGATATTATCATGCAGAAGCAGTGATGACTATCACTGCTTCTTCGTTTGTGAGAATTATCTATGGCACATCTCAGTCTAAAACTTATGCTTGTTTCCACAAAAGAGAGTTTTAATCCTCCCAGGTTTAATTTAAGAACTGACTCATATAAGACTAAGACTAACCTCAGACGTCAAATGAAAGTCATCAGTAAACTCTATCTTTGGCAAACTAATATCTGTAGACCCAAAGGCAGGTAAAAGTCATCAGCATTGAGCAGTGGGCTGGCATGCTGGCAGGGACAGGAATTTCTTCACATGTCACTGGCTGCATCTGATGATTCACTGCACTTTTCCAGCTGACTGACTCTGACAGAATCCTGAACAAATTTTTACATCTCAGATGAAAATGTGACATAATAAATCATGCACAGCATGATTTCAAATAATTCAGTTTTTTATTTAATTCTTTAGTATATGATATAAGCAAGAATTTAATATACACAGATATGAGAGATATGTGTTAACCTTTTTTTATTGGATTTTTTATTTTTGCACGTGTCTCTGTGTGCTTGTGAGTTGGAATGGTGGGACAGAGAGATTTATGGACTCTATTTCCTATTTTACAATGGAAAACATGAGAATTTTCAGCAACTTTGAATCTAAAAAGCAATGAAATGTATAGAAAACTCTCTCTTCAAAGTAATAAAATTAATATTATTTTCATGAGTAGTTCTTACTATTCCCTTCTTTTTTAAACTTCCTTTTTCCCCCATTATACTGATTTGTTTCGACCCCACTATATTCAATAGCTTTAATGTATACATACTTTTGTTTCAGGAAGGTATACAGGCTTACCTGTTACTAACACAATATTAATCTTTTTTTTTTTTCCATTGAGCAAAGTTAGTTTGAAAATGCAGATGTTGAGTTTACCTTAAAGAAAACTCTCAGAAAAAAAGGGAGAAAAAAAAAACTTCTACACCATGAAGAGGGCAAAGAACAAGAAAAAAAAAAGGCAGAAAAATGGATCAGTTCTACCCAGTAAATAAAAATACAAAAAAGGTTCCATAGAAAGAATTTTCCTAATTATAGCAGAATTCTATAGGATCGTATCCAATTGAACTATTTCTATCAGCAATTGCAGAAGATTAGTAAGATCCAAGAAAGTGAGATGAAGTTCCTGTTTCACAGAAAAGCCACCTGTAAAAACTACAGCACTACTATTTAAACAGGAACTGAACAGCAAGACAGATCAGCATGAAGATCTGTCTACAGCTATACAACTTGACTTCCTGGTGGATAATTTACATCAGATTTAGACAGCCAATCCATATTTATTATTTCAAATAAAAACAGTATATCAGAACACAAGTGGAACAAAGAATAACTGAAAAGATTGTATGTAACTGGAAAAGAAAACAACCTGCAAATAAAAGAAAGAAAACTGAAAAAAGCTGATTTGGAAATGAGGAAATGAGAAATAACAGATATTTTTAACATTTACGTAAATTTAAATGTCATTTACTAAGACACTCTTTTCTTATTTACAATTCATATAGGGAACATCTACACTCCAAATTAGTTATGGTTGGTTTTACAACATTGGGCAACCTATTACAAAACACCTGTGGCAAAAGAAGCATGTGGGTGTTACTAAGAGGCTGGTTTTACTTCACATTTGTTCAAGCAGTATAAACAAACACTGAGGACTGAGCAGATGACCTGCTGTTGAACTTCCCCTGGACTGTGCGCAGACTATTTTATCCATATAAAGTAAACACTGGATTACTACAGAAAATATAGGAATTTAGAAATTTGGGATCAAAACAAGTAATCAAAAAGTTTCTTCTTTTTTTTTTTCTTTTTTTTTTTCCCTTTAGTATAAATTCACCAGTTTTATAGGGAACAGTCTCAATTTCTGGAACATCTAAGAGTTTAGTATAATTTGTGACTTTCTCAACTGACATTTTTACTCCTATTATCTTTCAGGACACTGGTAATATTGCAATTTTTAGCACAACGTGGTTTATTTTGTGCTGTCTTGGAGTACAAGCCTTTAGCTGATCATCAGGTGTGTGAAAAGAGGTGTTTAATGTAACACCAAAAAGGTACCAAAGAGGTACAAAATAAAATTGATATGTGCATTTACACAATGGGTTAGGTAGCCAGATAGGAGTGATTTTTTCAATCCTTTTTTCTGGAGATAAAGGCCTAATATTCATTGCTTCACAACAAATACTAGAACTGGATCTATAGATATAGGATGTAGAAACAAGAGAGGGAAGACAGTTATGTTGTTCACATCAATCTAATAAGCCAACAGGTAGAGTAATATATTTTGGTACGTTTTTGTCTGGCAGCTCTTTGATGGTTAATAGCAGAAATCCCAGCCTGATAATCAAGATGGAAAATGTTTCTTCCCTACACACATCTCTTAATACAATTACAAGCTTTCCTAGGAAATCGTAACTCGTGTTTTAGATTGTGACATCTCAAAATAAAATTTTGAGTAGAAATGTGTATGACTGCATGTACAAATAACAAAACAAGTTGAAGAGAACAATACAGAGAACAATTAGGAGTACGAAATACTTTACAAACTAACAACAGTGTAAGTCACCCATGATCAAGAAAATATTCACAAAAATTCACAAAATATTTAGTTGCTATGTGATGAAAATCACAAAGAAATGGTTATTATACTGTAAATTAATTTTTAACTTTCCCCTAAGCAGCCCTTTTTGTTACAAGTTGGAATAACCTAGCACAAATTGCCCCTGTTATATGAGGCAGATAAACCTCTCTTGCTCTGTGCTGCCACTGTATGTCATTATTAAGATCTGCAGTTTTTGGGTGGGGTTATGAAGTATTTATTGGAGTAAGTTACCTCGGTCCCTGAAGAAAGAGACGACACTACTGGCCTGCCTCCATTTGTTTTCGTATAGCCAATGTTGTGTATTATGCACCTTTGACTGTGTGCGCTTTTGTGTAGAAACCATCCTGGTGCACCACTGAAGAGGGGGTGAACAAGGAACAGACAAACAATGTGAGACTCCTTTGAGCATTACCCCAGGAGGAATGTCAGGGAAGAGCAAACACTAACTCAACCATCTTTTATTAGATAAAAAACATGTTCTGATCCCTTTGCATGGAACACTGTCCAGTTTGGAGGAGATAGGAACTTCATGTTTCTTTCACTTATCCGTTAGCTGTTGCTTTCCACTGCACCTTCCTCTCTATTAATCTAGTACACCAATGGAGAGAGAAAGAAAGGTCACCATGTCTTTTCTCTGAGTAAAGAAGATATTTATTGTCTCCGTGTACTTCAGCAAGCTTGCTTCAGTAAACTTCCGTACTTCCACTTTCTCAGCTCTGTCTGAAAAACTGTAAAAAGTCTCAGTGATGTAAATTTGTATTCTGCAGAAACCAAAGAGCTGTGTGGGCAATCGTAATAAGAGGTAGAAATATGCTTCTTATCTTTCTGTGATACAAGGTAGAGACAAAGCCCTGCAAGCTGAAAGATCTAGATCCATTGGCTTAACATGATTACCACTGAACCTGGGGATTTTCCCACTCCCAGCTGAACCATCTTTGTTAAAACCTGATAAATATAACAAAATATTATTTTTATCCTCTCCTAATTTGCACTCACTTGTCATCTGCATTTTTAAAATGTAAAAATCCATTATTATGGCCTGAAAGTTATTTTGCTTCCCATTGAATTGTCTGTGCTAAGTCTATCTGCTTATCATTATTTTATGTGCATTCTCTAAGTAGTCTATGCATCCCGAAAAGTCACTCTGTTGGTTTTTCAGTAAATTACAGACCTGGCTATGAATTAACCAATAAGCAGTACGTAGTAGTATTCTGCTTCTCAACCTGGATTAAGTATGATCTGCTTTGATCAAACGTGTAAAAAAATCTATTACTTTCTACGGAACATAATGTTCTACAATCAACTTGATTTGTATTCTGTAGGGAATTACAATTTTATTCATTGTTGCTGGGGATGATATATTCCACTATAGCATCAGCCAGGCCTCAGAGATAAGAGGCTTTAAGAGTTTGATTAGAAAGGCTTTTAGTCTTAAAGATATGCAAAAGAGATTAATACTAGTGGGCTTGAAAGCTACATGTGATCTCTGGTGACAGCTCCTGCTTTGAGGCAAACGCTTTCTAATTAAAACCCACAGTATCAAAAATGCTCCAAAGAGGCCTATGCAGCCGTTCTTATTCTACAGTCACAGTGACAATCAAAATATTGACACTAATCTGGATCTATACCCTCAGAGAGAGAAAAAAATGAGATTTGTAGCATTTCTCCGTGGAAATTTCCCACAGACCTAGAGCTGTCAGATACAGTAATCATCACTATCCATACACGATCATTACATATGTGAGCCATTGCTAAAAGAAACCCACGTGCATCAAATGGTTATGATGTAATTGTTATAAATTCTGATGTTTTCTACACATTTATTGAAGATGAATAACTGGGATGATGTGACATTATCATGGGAACAGTTGCAAAATAGTAAAAAGCATGGCTTGAGTAATTAGTGAAATATCATTTAATTACTCGTGAACTTTATAAAAACCCCGCTGGATAGACACAGAGATTTTGTGAACTGCACAATCAGAGTAGAAGTTTTAGGACAAAGGCACTGTGGTTTATAGTATGGGAACACATGGAATCCTAATCATGGTTCACAAGTTGAAAAGTAGTTGCACATACAAGTTAAAAATACTGGAGAGGGAATACAAACTTTCTGAGACAGGCATGGTGAGATCAAACCTCAGAAGCTGAATGGGGAGGGGAAAACAGCGACCCAGTTTAACACATTTGTAGATTGATTTTCTAAAAACATTTTGTTCTTATGTCTGAGAGAACACAGTGCAACAACTTCATATTCTAATCTTGGAGCCTTCTCATATGGAGAGGGGTTGTGGCAGATACACCTTGTTCAGACTAGACATTAGATAGAAGTCTTTAACAGATGTCTTCCTGGCACTGTGGGTGCTGCAAGTGTTATAACAATCTTGGCAGATAAACAGTCATAATTAGATGTGAAAGAACAAAACTTTTTTATGCCACCGTGTGTGCTCCAAATATTGTATCATAGTATGCTAAATGTCTTTTCTGAAAAGAACAAGATGGTAAAGATTTTGATGATGTAAAATGGTATGCCTTACCTATGAAAACTGTTAACTTGGTTTCTAAAAAGTTTAGACAGCCATGGAAAACACAACAGCTCACAAAAAACATGACTTCTCTATCTAGGGCAGCTGACATCAACGTTGTTAAAAGAAAAAAAACAAACAAACAAAACAAAACAAAAAATGCAAACCATCACGTTTCTGTCTAAAAAAAATAAAAATAATACTAGGTAGGGGGAAAAAAGAACAGGAAAGAAACAATAAATATCAGATGAAGCTTTTGGATCTTACTGCACTTTTCTTCCCCTCCTACCCATGCACAGTACAAGGATGGACAGAAAAGATGTGAAGAATACTTTTGTTGGTTTCTCAGATAATTAGTTGTTCCTAAAGCAATACAGAAGAGCAGTAGAAAGCTGAAAAGGCCAGATCTCAAAGTGACCAGACATACTGTTTTTAAAGACCAAGAAGAATGGCAAAAGCAGACACTGAAAGCATCATTACCAGCACTGAAAAAATGCTAATTTATACTACACATTTTTACATCTGCTTTGCATATTTTATTTCAGCCTGAATTCAAGTCTTAGCTCAAAAGGCATCTCCATTCACTACTGTTTTACTCAGGTTAGGATGGTAAGGTGTTTGTCCAAGATAATAGGCAGTAACTTCCTAAAACTTGCAGCTGACAACAGCCAGTGTTTCATACCCAAGATTAGTATCTGTCAATTTTATTTTTAAGTGTGTGTATCAATGATATTCATTCATAGTTAAGGTCAACGTGTTTGAAAGCATGGATTTCAGGTGAAAGGCTGGGGAGAAACCAGCATATCCCATCAAGATGGTTAGCTTAAAGCAATAACTAAGTGGGTTGAGGAAATACGTTTAGCTGAGAGCGGTGCCTTAGTGACACAGACGTACCCACCCATGGGAATACACTTAGTCTATTTAGAAAAATAAACTGTTTGATAGAAATTGACCAGTTATGGCTACTATCTCTGATGAGAGACAGATAAATGTAAACGTTCATCTTTTTATTTTGTTGCCTTTTAATCTAAACATCTGATTTTACCCTTCAGTGAGGGAGGAATCGTAGAATCATTTAGATTGGAAAAGATCTTTAAGATCATCAAGTCCAACCGTTAACCTAACACTGCCAAGTCTGCCACTAAATCATGTCCCTAAGGGCCACATCTACACATCTTTTAAATACCTCCAGGGATGGTGACTCCACCACTTCCATGGGCAGTTTGTCTCAACGTTTAACAACCCTTCTGGTCAATAATTTTTTCCTAATATACAATACAAATCATGCCTGGCACAACTTGAGGCCATTTCCTCTCACCCTATTGCTGTTACTTGGGAGAAGAGATTGACACCCACCTCACTACATCCTCCTTTAAGGTAGTTGTGCAGAGTGATAAGGTCTCCCCTCAGCCTCCTTTACTCCAAGCTGAATACCTCAGTTCCCTCAGATGCTCCTTGTAGGAGTTGTCCCCTATGTCCTTTACCAGCCTTGTCACTCTCCTTTGGACACACTCCAGCACCTTAATGTCTCCCTTGCAGTGAGGGGCCCAAAACTGAACACAGGATTTGAACTGCAGTTTCACCAGTGCCCAGTACAGGGGAATGATCACTGCCCTGGTCCTGCTGGCAACACTATTTCTAATACAATCCAGGATGTCACTGGCCTTCTTGTCCACCTGGGCACGATGCTGGCTCACATTCAGCTTGCTGTTGAACACCATACCCCAGTCCTTTTCCACCAGCCAGCCTTCCAGCCACTCTTCCCCAAGCCTGTAGATCTACATGGATTTGTTGTCACCCACAAGCAGGACACAGCACTGAACCTTGTTGAATATCATACAATTGGCCTCAACCTGTCAATCAAGCTTGTCCAGGAGCTTCATACAGCAAGGCCATAAGGTAGATAAAACATGCCAAGTACTAACAACACTTGAACTGCAGTTTTCCTGAAGTATGCCAATTTAAAACCAAATTGAGGAGGAATTTCAGTTTGCACAAGGCTGGTCCAGGGTCTTGCAATAGTCTCAGTCCAGGAGTAACACCTTAGAGGAGCTGGAACCCAAGGATAGTCCACAAACACTGTTTGAACATGGCTTGATTCACTCCAATCAATGCTCAACTCCTGCTAATGGTAGCCTCACATGATGTACACTAGCCTGATGTACCTCCTCAGTACAGCTAAAGGTGTTTGAAATACATTTCTGTCTGTATGAATATCTCAAGATAGGTTTTCTTTCTCACTAGTATATAAGACTCCCAGCGCTAATGTGCACTGGCTGGTCCTATAGATCTCAGCCCATATGAAGCCACCTATAGCATTTATTTCTTCTCTTATCTTTTTTAAGTAGAGATTACTTATGTTGCTAACATCCCAACATTAAATCTGCGAAGATGGCAGCAGCAATTCATTTACCTACTCATCTGCTCATCATCTCCTTTCAAGTATATGTCACTCTCTAGCTACTTTACAAATCAGACGAACAAAATTCTGCTTACTGATTAAATTGCTGGACTGTTAAAATAAATTAGTAAAGTTACGGAATATTCTCCTAGTACATCAGAAATAACATTCACTTTGTGTATGAAATGATGGGAAGGTCATGGTGAAGATGAAAGCAATTGTGTCACTAAACTCCAGAAAAATACTCTATACTTAATGCCCTGGCTTGAATGTAGTAGGCAACTACAGCCCAAGCACTTCCTAATTTTGGCATAATTTTGAAGAATAATTATCTTTAACGCACATGTAATAATACCATGTGTAAAACAGATTTAAAATCTCTTAATTAGTAATGAAAATGGAATTAGGTTTTGCAGTTGCTTAGGAAAAAAATAATAAAATCAACATGGAGAATCTAAATGTCTGAAAGCATCACCAGGTTCATATACCTCCTCATCATTGGCAGAATGCTCTGAACTGGTGGCCAAGTGATTAAGCTATGAGTGGTTATTGTTCAGAACATCATATTATTTATCTAAAATGCATAGAAGTTGTCAAGTAATCAGTTTCTCTTTTACTGTAATAGCATCTCCACTACATCAGCTCACACTTTGTCGTTAGTGATAACATTTGTCTTAAGAGCCAGCTACTATGGAATAGAAGTTTCTGTATATATAGAAAGCAGACATCCACATACATAGAATCACAGAATCATTGAATGGTTCGAGTTGGAGGGGAAAACTCAAAAAAAAAAGAGAAAAAGATAAAAAGAAGAAAAAAGAGGGGAAAATTGAAGAAGAAAAAGGAAAAAATAAAACCCAAAAAAGAACAGAAGAGAAAAAGTGAGGGAAAAGAGAGAAAAACAGAGAAAAAGTGAGAGAAGAGAGAGAAAGAGAAAATAGAAAAAAGATAAAAAGAGAGATGGGAGAGAAGAGAGGGAGGAAAAGCAGGAGGAAAAGAGTGGGGGAAGAGAGAAAAAGCAGAGAAAAAAAGGTGTAAAGCCTGCTGGAAATATTCACTGATGTTATTATAGATACAGAAGGAAAATAGTATTTCCTGTTAGCTGACCTTATTTCAAATATCTGAAAGGTGGAGAAGATGAGAAAGACCATGAAAGGCAAGTCTGAGTAACTCAAACAACAAACACATCCCTGCAGATTTGTTTCTCACTGTAACAATGTGTAATTGCAAGAGAGTCCCAGCCTATGAGCTACATAGGATGTTCAGTTCTGATACTCTCTGCTTCTCCCTGACTTGCCAGATACGACACATTTGCCTGATTCCCCACTGAGTTACAATTTATCCTGACATTCTAAGACAACCCTGCACTGAGTAAGAAGTTCTTGCCAGTGTTCTGTTTTCAGTTAATTTAGTACTGAAAGATAGGAAAGTAGAAGAGTGGTATTGTGTAAAATGGAAAAGGTAGAGAGACGATAAATTTTCAAGACAGTTCGTGATAAAGGCAGATGAAAGCAATTCGTCAGAGATCAAATTAATCGTTGGAATAATTGTTATTTTTATACAAAACTAAGCATAACTACCAGTGGAATAAGTTGCACCTAAAGTTATAGGAAGTTTATAAAGTATATTAAATATCTACATAGGTATGTCATAAACAAGGAGATGGGGTGAATTTCAGAAGGCAAGTTTTCTGTGCCTCATGCACATCTGTAGTAATTTTGCCACATAGTGGAAGAATATGTTATAACTGCGGGATGAGGTTTTAGGTAAACATCGTTTTGCATACCTATGAACATTTCCCTCATTAACTGCACTTAAATCACCATACATAAGAGGTTTTAAGGATGTGTTTTCTGTCTTTCTAAAAAGTGATTAATTTTCTGTTTTGCATTACCTTTTTTTGTTATTTTTTTGGAACTTAAAATCAAACAGTTAAAAGGAAATATCTTTTAGAAGAAAGAAATTAGAAAACACAAATTTTTACTGTCAACCTTACAATTCATAACAAGGAAAATTAAAAACCTAAGTGAATAGAGTAACACTCAAAATTACTTGTCTTATTAAGTGTTTATATAACTAACTGAGACAATGTTCATTCAAACCATAATAATTTTATATAAACCACTGGTGACAGAAGCAGTTATTAACCTTATACAAGCAACTTACAGTTTGACAGAAAATCTTCTGGCTAAAGTTTCATTTCTGTGTTGGACGTTTTCATGAACTACTGAAACCCTTTCAAAGTGACACAAACATCTGATATTCCAGTTTGCATATATGTAACTTTGGTATATGTTATGCCTGAGCACTACTTCTTCTTTGCTGGAATGAGTCTGAGTATAAGAATGATTATTTGGGTTTTGAAAATGACTATTTTTACATACTTATTCTGAAATGTCATGTGAGATGTTGAATTTTTTTTGTCCAGTTGGTTTAAAAATACATCAGGGAGATTAAAGAAAACAAAAAAAAACCCCCAACAATTAAGCAACAAGTTGTAAATTGACTAGCTATTTTAACTAGAAGGTATTAATTTGTAGTTAAGGTTTAAGAGAAGGGTGTGACACATGTCAACATGGAGTGAAAGAAAAGAAGCTCAGGAGATGTTCTCACACTGTTTGAAACAAATCAGTCAGTTTGGCCAAATTAGTTCTTTGGGTTACTGCAGAATGTTTTTTCTGAAGTCTGTTCTAAGCTCAAAGAAAACAGCAGTTCTGTTAAGGGAGACAGAAGAAATTAGTACTAGCATCAATTATTTCAGACATGTCTGAAGTAAGAGAGAAAGATTATGGAGTTCCATGACAAATGCAGTTAAACTTTCAGGTACAATACATGTCTAATTTAAGAGGCTGCCACAGGTTTCAGTGAGGATAAAAAGATACTTCCCTTTACCTTTGATTGATTCAAATTCACACACATGTCAGAAGAAGAAGAAAAAAAAAAAAGAAAAAAGAAAGAGTAAGACAGATAGACAATAATTTCCTAACATTTCTTGGGCTTGGGCCTCAAAAAACAACTCAGGCTGATGTTTAACCATTGTGAGTCAGGTTTCTCAGTGTTTCCCAGCTACCAGAAGCAAAGGTGGATACACACACCAAATTTCACCTTAACTTTGATTCATAAAAATGAATAAACTCCACTTCATGTACAGAGTGGAAGTTGCCTTTAACGTGCTTTTACCATTTCACGTAAGCCACTTAGCATTTTAACTTGTTTCAACTTGTCACGTTAGTTCCATTACTTAAATCTGTGTATTGCAGAGGGTTTTTGAACAGATACTTATGTAACTCCCTTTTAATTTAAATGTTCTTCGTATTGGCAAAAAATATATTTATGAACAGAAGTGGAATAGCCTAGCCCCATCCCTTCAATGTTCTCAGCGATCAAATTATAAATGCACTTTAAGACAAGGTTTGTCATGCAATTTCATGCATTTGAAGCCAAAACACAAGATGGCAAGAGAAATACGTACACAGACATACTGAAGACTACAGAAAGCTGACAGCTCCAAGCAGTATTATCATTTATTTGTTTACCACAAATTAAATAATTGTCTTCCTCCAAAAATCAAAGGTCAAACAGTTGAAGAATGTACCAGCATCTTGAGCTTTATCTCCCGTTTTGCCACCATTTCATTGTTAAGAGGATCATCTATGTTAACCACTACCACGAATGCAATCTTGGAATCATAGAATCATAGAATGGTTTGGGTTGGAAAGGACCTTAAAGATCATCAAGTTCCAACCCCCCTGCCATGGGCAGGGACACACTCCACTAGACCAGGTTGCTCAAAGTCTCATTCAGCCTGGCCTTGAACACCTCCAATGATGGGGCATCCACAGCTTTCCTGGGCAACCTGTTCCAGTGTCTCACCACCCTCACAGTGAAAAATTTCTTCCTAATGTCTAGTCTAAATTTACCCTCTTTTAGCTTATACCCGTTACCCCTTGTCCTCTCACTGCACTCCCTGATAAAGAGTGCCTCCCCATCTCTCCTGTAGGCCCCCTTCAGGTACTGGAAGGCTGCTACTAATAAAAATGTAACCAAGAAAAAGAAAGTGCCAGGTTGTACCACATCAGTGATTTCTCAAATACAAGAGAAAAAGTATTTTAGGAAAAGCAAACTAGAATTCCAATAAATTATCTGCATTTATCGTAAATATGTCATTCTTAAATGGCTGATTTAAGTTTATATAGGAGACCAATCTAAGTATTTCCATAGCATGACTTTCTAGGGAAAATGTTTTACTTAAATCTGAATTGTCCAAATTTCCAACATGCTTATAACATCCCTGCAGTTTATCATTCTCCAGTTTACCATTATATGAACCAAACACAGAAGATCTATGGTTTTTAAGTGTCCTGCTTTAGAAAACCTGAAACAACTTCAGATGTTCTTGTAGTCTACTTATTAGGAAATATTTTAAAACATAACAGTTCTTTTTAATTACTTTGTGATACTTACACTGTAAAAGAAATATGCTAGGTGCAAAACGAAACATTCTTTATATATGGAGAATCATAGTGAATGTCCTAACTTTCTAGAGTTCCCATAGCAAACACTTTTTGTATCGTCAAAAGGCTTTCTGTCCCACTGGATCATATGTACACGAATATACTTAAAATATTTACCTTTACTAAGAACTATCCAATGCTTAGTGCAAATATCAACCACTTTTTTTAAAAAAAAGAGGAAAAACGTAAATAAAAATATACACCATTCTCCATGTTGTAAAAGATAAACAAATGTAATATATATTAATGTCAAAAAAATTCAGAGAAAAGCCTAGATGTTGGGAGGAGTGTTGCTAATGAAACACGACTGCTACAGAAAGAGTGAAATACAAAATCATCCTATGTCTACAATAGACCAATTCACAACCATAAAATATACATTTGTTTATATATAATTTATATTGCAGTTAAACTATATAATTAATATCTGTGAATTATGTATCCTGAATAGTATAACGCCAAAGTATAAACTTCCAGGAATGTATTTCATAAATAGCAGCAAGATCACAGTCAAAAGACCAAGAACAATCTATTGCTATTAGATGCAAGGTAATTAACCTTGACACAGCTGCTCAACAATATGCATGCTATAACACAAAGAAGTAGGAAGAACATCAGTGTGATCCTTTTGTGCAAAACCACCAACAATCTGCTCTAAAAGCATGCTTCAGGAGTGCTTTGGTGGTATTTTCAACTCTTCAGACTTCTTTGCAAACTGTTTTGGGTCTCCAGTGTTGGAAAGGTCACTTCCTTCCTGAGTTATTCCATGACTCCTAGTATTGAGAAAAGTCGGGAGGAAGAAGAGGAAGACTTAAAGTTATTAAAAACTGATTTCTTTAGAGCCTGAAGCATAAAACTTTTCAACATAAGAGAATGACATCTATATACATTTTAATAGGATGTATTGTACTTGTGGTCAGAGATCCGAGAACATCTATGTAAAATAAAAAGAAAATGTGAATCAGCTGGGAAAAGAAGAGTTGGAAATAAAAAAAGGAGTGAACTGTAGTGAGTCAAGAAATGAGATGCATAATCCAGGCTGGGTGGCACAACAGAGAAGGGGACTCTATATGGTCATAGCTGGGGATGGGGGGTGAGCACCAATAGGAGGGCAAGAGGCCATAGGAGCACAGAAGACAAATAAGACTTAGAGAAGAACAAAAAGGAATTGTCAAAGAGAAGGTCACAGCTCGTTATATCTTGCAAAGTGAAAGATAGCAAGGTGATTCTGGTAGATAAGTTACTTCAGATTATCACAGTAAGTCAAAGTTGAAAAACAGTGTGATGTTTAAAAAATAAAAATAAATCCAGCATTAGCAATAAATAAGAAATCTTGGAGGCATGGATTCACAATTTTTTAAATTCTGTAGTGCGTCCCACCAAGCTTCTTATTCATAAACTATGGACCAATTACAGAAACTATGTCAAAATGCCAGGGCCAGAAGGTAAGCATTGAGACAGTTTGTCAAAAAAAACAGTGACTATGAACTATCGAGAAGCGTATGTAGTTCAGCTGAGTAAGGAAATACACTCTATTTTTATCCAGTGACTGATGGTGATATTAATTAGAACTTATTTCGCATTTCTTAAGCCGTGGTCACAAACGAAAAATTAAGACAAAGAATAGAAGAGTGTTACAGCGATATCAGGAAAAGTCAGTCCTAACTTTGTTTTTTTCTAAATGGCTAGTACAAAAATAGTTGTCAAGAATAAAAGTAAACTCATATCCTCCCTAACAGTTAGTCTTGGAAAACAGTTTACCTGTAAAGTTTATCTTTCTAGACAAATTCACTAGATGGAGAAAAGACTTTAGTTTAGTTGGAATACAAAATCCAGTAATGATTTACTTTGATTTTTTATTTTTAACTGTATCTAAGCTAAGATATAAGAATTTTTCTCTGGGTTCCGAAAATTCTGTTTCCTTGGAGATATAAATCTTAGAAATGCTGCATAATCTAGAGGTAGCAAGGGATTTTTTAATATAAACATGTCTCTGTTCAAGTTAAATCAGAAAATATTTACTGAACTAAATTATAAACTTTTTTTTTTTTTAAGCATGAATTATGGTCTGAACTGGTTCTCACACTGCCTTTGTAATACTGGTGTCACTCCTTCACCAATTAGCAAACCCTAAATAAATGACTTTCTGAACTAAAGTGAAATAGGTGCAGAGGTGAACTCTAGTGCAATTATCTCAACATGGAATCCTGCACTTCTGGTTGTGTGTTATACAAACTTTTTTCTTATAGCTCTGAGCCCTGTTTTAGAAATGTAAGATCTTTGTACACAGCATTAGACACAGTATTCTGTGCAAATAAACAGCATGTGGCATCAAAGAAATATTACATATTTTCCTTCAGCTAACAGCAAGTAAAAAAATTTAAAGAACAAACTTGTGGAGAGTGGTTCTTTTTAGTACTTTAAGAACTCAAAGTAAATTACAAAGAAATATCGGTAAATACTGGGTACTATCACATCTTGTCACTTCCAAATTCAGCGTTGTGTATTTTTGCTTAGAACTGATTGTTTCAATTAAGCAATGTCCTTGTGCTCACATAATTATCTCAGTTTAAGCTGTCACTTTACTTTCAGATAGCAGACTGGAGACTACTCAGCTCCTAACTAGAAAGAACAGTTGTGTTTTAAGTAAACAAAGATACAAAGAACTGAGAACACTCTTATGCCATCTGCCAAAAATATTGCAAGTGTTCTGGGATTTTTAGCAGTCATTCTATTGCAATCACTGAAGTATGTTATCAAATATCATATATTTTGGGCAAATTCTGAGGATCTCTGATGCTAACATCTGTAAAAGAGAAAACTGAAGAAAGATTATACATTGTAATTATACCAGTTCCCTATGTTAATAACATATTAAAGGACTCACTTGCATTTTCCAGATATGTAATTCCCACTAAAACTAGATTAACCACTCTTACACTGATATTTATAATTTATTTATCAATCAACAAAATGAACACAATACATTACTCTTTTTCTTCCATATCAGAAGTTGTAAGCCAAACAGACATTTCCTACATCTTTCTTTAATTTTTTTTAGCTCCATAAGGCCAGGAACCCCTTCAAATAATTTTGCAAAATATTATCTTCTCAAATTTCGAAAGGATGGTAGGTAAAGCAAGCACACTAAGTAACACCACAGTTATGAGTAATTATAAGATTTCAATCACTTGCATGAGTGTTTAAAACTTAATAACAAAATATAATATTAATACCTAGAATATAACACCACCTTCCTTTCAGGTATTTAAAAATGCACTGTTAAGCCAATTTGACCTAAAAATTCAGGCATGATAAGTATATTTATCACTCAGTTTATAAATAAGGAAACACAAATAAACTGTGAAGCTGCGTGAGACATGAGTTTTGTCAAAGCTGGGATCAAAGACCCTCTTGCGGTTTAACTTGCAGCCCCCCTTGTTAGCTTCAGCTAATACAGCTGATTGGCTAGATGTTAATCACCACAACAGAGCAATGACTTACAGCGTTCTTGAGAGAAAGGACTGACAGATCCGTGGCAATCTGTCCTCCTCCACAGCAATTAGCACACTCCACTTTTTACCAAGAGGTCATGTCAGGACTAGAATATGAAATAACACAGTGCCTGTGAAGCATTTCCTTACAAAATCATTGAGATGACATCCATCAGGAAATGAGCAGTCATTTGGCCATTACCATTACCATGTCAAATTGCTTATAGAATAGGAGAAAATTACTTCAAACAAATGACTACACCAGGGAGGAGGCTCAAGCCTTTTTAGCTCTCCTGGTAAATCTGTACCTGACATTGAAGACAGCTGGCATGGTTTCACTGCACACCTTCTAAGCCCCTCAGGAGGAAAGGATAACGTTGTTGGCAGGAACTCCTGACAAAACCGTGTTGAGCAGGATGATCAAGCAGCTTTAAAGACAAAATGCAATTTTCTCAATGATTCTCCACATTAGAATCACATCTTAGCTGTATCCTGAGTCCTTTTTTAAGCCAGCAAATACTTCCTTAGGGAGAAAGCATGCATCAAACAGTACTAATAATGATATTTTTACTGTCTCAGGAACCATTTCATGAACAAGGAGTTCAATAAGACCCTGGTTCCACTAAAGCTCATAAATTTTTACTTAACTTCAATAACATGAACATTTATGTTAAAATCTCAGAATAACTTTAACTTGAAATTTAACATATGCTTAAGAGATTCAGACAGTTGGATCTCAAAACAAATTTTGGTTTGGTATCATATTAGTCTAAATGAAACAAATTACCAAGGTTGAGGAGTTAAACAGGGAATACCATGAGAAACTGAGATACTGGATGCAGTCAGAAGACATTTAGAAACTTTTCACTTTCTTTGCTAAGATTTCATGTTTAGCAAATGAATGCTTGAATTCCAGAAACATTTGCACAGACTGAATGTGGGAATTCTATGCACACTTACATGTATGTAACACCAGATATACATGCAAGTCAGGAATGTAGCCTTCTATAATTTCATTTTGCGTGAAGGTATGTTCTGTATGAGAAGCTCAGGTTCATACAAGGCAGTACAGACTAGCTTGTGCTGATTTTACTGCAAAAAAAGTTTCAATGTCTTCCTACCAACAGCCTGACTTTTCTTTAGCACTATAAACTGGGGAAGGACATTCACAATCACATTATCAGAATTGATTAAAAGTATTATACCAGTTGTGAATCATCTTTCATGCCAAGCTTTATCCCTGTTGATAGGGATATTCAGTATGACTTTTGTATGCATATATGCCCAGTGCATGTGTCTCCTTTTCTATTCAACAGAAGCCTTATGAACACATCTGAGTAAAGTTAGTACTTAAAACTGTAATTCTATAGTCTTACACTGATGCCGAACAATGTATTCTAATTTACAAAGCACATCCGTTTTCATAAGAGATAATATATATCTTCAAGGGTTTCTCTAATTACATTAAGTCCATTTAAACCTCTGATTGCTGCAGTGAAAATATGTATCCTTTAACACATCAGACAGAGCAGCTTCCAGAAGCGGATGAAGGTACTTAATTCACTTTGCAGTTTCATTAATGTACACTTCAAAATAATTTAGAGACATACTCAACAGCAGTAATTCCCCTAAGGTTTTATTAGATATCTCTTTGCCTTTTTTTCACCATCATTATTTAGTACTTGTTCAAAAGTAAAAAAAAGCACTATTTTGCAACTTCACGTTGTATTTTTCTGATACACAATACTGATAATGTTGCATATATTTGGAACCTGGTTTATTTGCATAACTATTGCATATGGAAAACAAGCAGGTGATTGATGACAACCAACATGGCTTTACCAAAGGGAAATCGTGCCTTACGAATTTGGTGGCCTTCTACGACAGAGCTACGGCGCTGGTGGATAGAGGAAGGGCAACTGACATCATCTACCTGGACTTGTGCAAAGCCTTTGACACAGTCCCACATGACATCCTTGTCTCTAAGTTGGTGGGACATGGATTTGAGGGAAGGACCACTCGCTGGATAAGGAACTGGCTGGACGGCCGCACTCAAAGACTTCTGGTCAACGGCTCAATGTCCAAGTTGAGACCGGTGACCAGTGGTGTTCCGCAGGGGTCGGTACTGGGACCAGTGTTGTTTAACATCTTTGTTAGAGACATGGACAGTGGGATCGAGTGCACCCTCAGCAAGTTTGCCGATGACACCAAGCTGTGTGGTGTGGTGGACACCCTGGAGGGAAGGGATGCCATCCAGAGGGACCTTGACAGGCTGGAGAGGTGGGCCAATGCAAACCTCATGAAATTTAACAAGGCCAAGTGCAACGTCCTGCACGTGGGTCGAGGCAATCCCAAGCACAAATACAGGCTGGGTGGAGAGTGGTTAGAGAGCAGCTCTGAGGAGAAGGACTTGGGGGTATTGGTGGATGAGAAGCTCAACATGAGCCAGCAGTGTGCGCTTGCAGTGCAGAAAGCCAACCGTGTCCTGGGCTTCATCAAAAGAAGCGTTAGCAGCAGGTCAAAGGAGGTGATCCTCCCCCTCTACTCTGCTCTCTTGAGACCCCACCTGGAGTACTGTGTTCAGATGTGGGGCCCCCAACATAAAAAAGACATGGACCTGTTGGAGAGAGTCCAGAGGAGAGCCACAAAATTAATCAGAGGGCTGGAGAACCTCCCCTATGAGGACAGGCTGAGAGAGTTGGGGTTGTTCAGCCTGGAGAAGAGAAGGCTCCGAGGCGACTTGATAGCAGCCTTCCAGTACCTGAAGGGGGCCTACAGGAGAGATGGGGAGGCACTCTTTATCAGGGAGTGCAGTGAGAGAACAAGGGGTAACGGGTATAAGCTAAAAGAGGGTAAATTTAGGTTAGACATTAGGAAGAAATTTTTCACTGTGATGGTGGTAAGACACTGGAACAGGTTGCCCAGGGAAGTTGTGGATGCCCCATCACTGGAAGTGTTCAAGGCCAGGCTGGATGTGGCTTTGGGCAACCTGGTCTAGTGGGAGGTGTCCCTGCCCATGGCACGGGGGTTGGAACTTGATGATCTTTAAGGTCCCTTCCAACCCTAATCATTCTATGATTCTATGATTCTATGATTCTATTGACAAATTCCAGATAAAAAGATGAATAATGTGGTGGATCTTTGCCCTACATTGCATTAAGAAAAGGATTGCTTGCAATTTTGCTTCTTCTCATATAGATATTGTGCGTGACTACTTGAGGAGATCTTTGTCTTGGCTTACACTTGCATCTTTTACAGCCCTGGAAACATTCAACAGTTATAAAGACCCTGAGAGACTGCCTGTCAGTCCTGAATCCCACAATGAAGAAAACTTTATACCTGCACTTTAAGGTAGCTTGGATTTATTCCTCTAGAAAAGGCAATAACCCTATAGTTAGTGAAGATTTCACATTCATAAATTCCTCACAACATCATTCCCACAAAACCTCATAAAAAGAGAGGGAAAACATTCAGATTTATGTTCTGATTCAGCACAAAAGTTTGAGAACTTAATTCATTGTCAGGACTGCCAAAGTTGTAAGAAAAGGGGAGCAAGCAGAGGTCTTGAAAAACAGTAAGGGATGTTCAGCCACTTCCCTGGAAAGCAGAGCTTCAGTATGTGTAGCAGCTGCTCCTGGAGACAAACACAGTATCAGATGCCCCCCCCTCCTCCCGTCCCTTGGCTTTTACGGCTGAGCTGATGTCACATGGTATGGAACAGCCAATCCGGGTCAGCTGTCCCGGCTCCGCCCCCTCCCAAGATGTGTTATAAACACCCTGATGGCTGCCAGTGTGACACTCAGCACTGTGAGGGCTGCTGTGGGGATACTGGTTCCATCTCAGCCAGACCCAAGACAGGGTAAAATAGATTGTGTCATTTAGTTTATTATAAGGATTTATTAGATCCAAAAGAGCCTCGCATCACTGATAAATTTCTGAGATGACTCTGCTATGTAGCTGCCCTTGGATAAAGACATGTCACATGCAAAAGTAATTAACTTTTTTCTGTTCAAAGGACTGAAAGCAGTCTCAGATCCATTCTTACATTTAGTCAAAATCAGTTTTGATGTCACATATTAAAAATGACATATCTGGAGAAATTCGCTGTATGTTTCTAGTGATGTATTAGAGAAGAAATTTGAAATTATGTTCTACTTCAGATGATCATGTTTATGTGGAGTTGATAAGTGTTGACACAGACTTGCCATCACTCAAATAAACAGTAAACTAGTTGAGTTCAGTAGAGCAACTGTTACCCCGGTAGCTGGTGATGATGAAGACTCACGATTTTTGCCCTGCTGTGTTAACTTTGTTTGAAAACAAGAGTGTTTGAAGGAGTTGGAAACCATTGTAGAAGGACACTAACACAGGGAAGGTCTATGCTTAGGAAAGGCTGTGCGGGCTCAGTTTGTTTAGTCTGAAGAAGAAAAGATTAAGAATATCTGACTGCAGTCTTTAATTGGGAGAAGCATGACACAGAAGACAAAACAAGGCTCAGAGCAGCACAGCTAGAAGACGAGAGGCGCACAGGTTGTATGAAGTGAGACTTTAGGTGAATCTACGTTTTAAAGAGAAATATTTTCACAGTTAGGATGATTAAGTATTGGAACTGGTCCAAGAGAGACATCAGGATCTCTGTCCTGGAATTTTTTTTTTTTTAATTTCTTGACCAGGCAGGGTCTGATAATACTAATCAAGTCTGAAGTAAGCTGTGCCTCAAATAACATGACTCCAGAAGTCCTTTCTAGTCCATACTGTTTTGTGATCAAATCTTGCAATCCTGGCAGCTTTTCTGGACTCTGCACATACAGAGCTCAGACACTCCTGAGACCACGACTTCTTATTGATAGCCTACCCTTGTATAAGTACGTTAAACTTAAAAATGAAGACAGGCATGTTAGAAAACTATCTTTGATCCAAGAGAGATCAGGACCCACTCTTCCCTGTAGGTTAAACAGTAAATCAGAAACTTGCCTAAGTATGTCCAATGTTTGTTGTCTTCCCATCCCCACAACACCTGCGAGGAAAAAAATGTATTAAAATATTTCACTTCTGTTCAACAAGGCCTTAGTGAAAGTCTGAATGTGTTTATTAATAATTATATGTTAATTCACTTTTGTCTAGTTCTCTACTGAATTAGTTGAAGTATGTCTTCCAGCAGTTGCAAAGACAGATATTGCTCTAAGGGGAAGACTGAACAAAGTGCTGTTAATTATGCACTGCTGAAACCTAGTTTCACGGACACACAAGACCAGGAGACACTATGACGCTTTGCAAAACACATCACACTGCAACTGATGTTTCTTCTGGGCAAAGGTGGAGGGAAAATGAGAGTTACACCAAATATTGTATTCTCAGTTGGAATAACTCTCTTTTTAGATTTAAAATATATCTATAGATAATAACTATTTATTATTATCTTGCCTTCCCTTACTCCAGGTATGTTTATATTTATGTGTGTGTGCATGTGTTTGTACACATACACATATATAGAAACATACACACACAAGCAGAGGGAGAAAGGGTGAAGCAACCATTACTAAGTCTTGTCCGCTTTCGAAAAATTTGTTCTAGGCTCATCCCTTGAAGGTCCAACTTTGAAGGTAATGAGTTATGTAAATTGCACACTTACACTCTGTTGCCAGTCTTGTATGAAGTATATGCAACCATGTGAGTGTCATACGTTGCCTTTAGCAAAGTATAAAAAAACACAGAGGGAGCCAATAGCTAGTTTTCAGTTGAGATTTCTGTGAGAGAAAGAAAAAAATAATGTTAATTTTAAAACATACTTTGTTCAATTCTAGTAGTCGTAGTAAAATCCCTATTAAGCAAATTCTATCTAGTAGTACCTATATAAGTGCTATATGATTAGAATATCTTTGTATTATCATGTTTGGGCTGGATCTTGCAGAGTAGAGAGAAACACTGATGCCTTAAAGCCTCAAGTTCTTCGTGTGTTTGGGGTTTTCAAAATATTCACTAATATATGCAAAGCTACTGTAAAAATCTGAGTGTAAGATTAACCTAATTAATTAAATTGTGTGTAAAAAAGCAAGCTTACAAAAGATAAATACATTCTTAAAGCCAGGTCCTTTTGGCAAGTCAAAACAAAATAAAATAAAATAAAAATTGTCCATTTCCAAAAATTTAGACCACAACATTTTTTTGTGTCTTGCAGAACAAGGGAATTATTCTATAAGTGGGGGTATAAAATAACAAGGTTTTTTAAAGGAAAATTTACCCCATGCAGTCCATCTTTACACAATTTCAAAGTTTAAGAAAAGGTAATTTCTAATTATAACCTTCTTTCCACACCTTGAATTCTTCCAGTTTGCTTTAGGCTATTTGAATATTTTTAGGGCAGTACTGTGTGTTGAGCAATACAGAATCACAGAATCACAGAATGTTAGGGATTGGAAGGGACCTCGAAAGATCATCTAGTCCAATCCCCCTGCCGGAGCAGGAACACCTAGATCAGACCTCACAGGAACGCATCCAGGCGGGCTTTGAATGTCTCCAGAGAAGGAGACTCCACAGCCTCTCTGGGCAGCCTGTTCCAGTGCTCTGTCACCCTCACTGTAAAGAAGTTTTTTCTCATATTCAAGTGGAACCTCCTAT
>WKFP01014157.1:22209-50792 GCA_011057875.1 Pterocles orientalis
CAAAAAGCCAAAACCAGGTGAAACTGTGGATAGATGCAAAAGGAGAAACAAAACCCAAAGGAAGTGTTGCCCCAGGTTCAGTTTTTATTCGGTTCTTGGAAGCAGATGCAGAGCTGTGACAGCAGCCGCTGTTTAAGAGCCTTTGGTTCGACAAAGGGCGAGTTCCCGCGTGCAGGAAAGCTGTGGGATCTGGTTTATCACCGGGTTTGCAGAGAAATGCTCGTCCCAGGGCAGCAGAACACCCTCCGAAACAGCATCCGCACCGTGTGTGCAGTTTGAGCTTCGCTACACCCCAACGTTAATTTAATTAACGGGAGCAGAAGGAGAATTAACGTTGATTCTGCCATAAAGTGCCTTTTTTTTGCCGCAAAATTTCAGTCTCAACGCTTCCGTGCAACCACAGAACAAGCCCGACGCCCGGTTGGTGGCAGGACGGATGCCCAGCCTAGGGAAAAGGGGACATCCTGGTGTTAAAATTAGACTTTTCACACTGTTGTCTAGAGATTACATCATAACCCAGGGAGGGAGGAGAGAATTTCTGGGAAATGCATTGTTTCAAAGGGAGAATTATGTAAAACCAGCTTAAAAAAAAAAAAAGAGAGCTAATGAGTTCACAGTGAAAATTAATTGTTACCTGCAATAGATTCAGCATAGAAAGTAGATTCACCTGTAAATAGAAATAGCATTGCAAGAAGTGCAAAAACAAGCAAAAAACCCCAAAAGCCCATTTCACTGTCCTTTTCTCACACTAATGCTGTTAAGGTAGTTTTTTAGAGAGCGAGCTCTCCCATAATTGTTACCAAACAAAAGCAAATTTATGTCAAGAAGCAAGGCTCAGCCTGAAAGTCTGACCCATGAGTATCATCTGTTCAGATTATGGCAAAGGAAACACACACACCCAGCATGGTGTCTCTGGATTCAGTTCTCTAGATTTCAGGGGATGGATATGAAACGTACGACGTGTTGTACGATGTCAGAAAGAAAAATAGTATGTTTAAAAAACCCAGTATGTTTAAAACAGTGTCTTTTATTTAGCCAGCAAAAGAAAGCATCTTACCAGAAGACTGAAGGGAAAGAGTTTTCTACTTGAGTGACTATATCGGGACAACTCATGTTTGCAGCTATAACTGATGCTTTATGCTGAGGAATGTGAATCCATACCTTCTAGGGAGGACAGGAGTGTTTCTGTTCTGTTATCTGGTTCAGAGGGATTTGACCGCTGTAGTTTTCATAGGTATTATAATAGCTAAGTGAAAAAGAAGAAAACAGTGAACTGCGTGGGATTGTAAAAAAATATCAGGTTGGTTTCCTCTTAGGAAGAGAGTCTTGAAATTAACCAACCGCCACACCATCGATTCCAGGTTGCTGTGCCCTGTACAGTTCGCAAGCACAAGCTGAAGGTACAAAATTATAAGACCCAGGCACACTCAGGCAAATATTCCTATTGTATAAAGTGTATAAAACAGGACTTGCCAACAAAGGATATGAATGAACATCCAGAAGACCTCCTTACCCTTCCTTCTGCTTAGAAATAATTTTCCAGACAATGCCTGCCCCCAGGAGAAGCAGGACCCCTGCGGCTGCGGCTCCTGAGAGGGAAGAGCACATGTTATTCTCACTGTATGCTTAAAGCAAATCAGCACAAAAGACATAACGAGGCACCGCTTCAAAGTGAGCAGAGGGAAAGGGTGCCGCTGCGTGCAGTTAAAGATCTGGCCACAGAAACATCTCTGAGCTGCTTACCTAGGCTGACTGAACCAGACTTGTGTGATGCTGAAGGGGAGAGAAAAGATAAAATCAGCAAACTGTCCAAACCAAAGACAGTGTTTCTCAGCTGTAGTTAATCACTTTCTCGATAAAGCTTTTCCTGCTAAGGCTGGCAATACAGGATTTGTTAAAAACCATACCATTATTTAATTCTTTTTTTCCATGCAGAAAGACATTTGCATGTTTCTGTTTGATCTTTGCTTCATTTTCCTTTCACTCACTCAGTTTACAGGCTGGTACGGGAGGGTCCCAGCTGAAGTCCTCCTGGCACTGAATCTGACTGGTGCCTTCCAGCGTGTAACCATCATCACACTCCAGAGTGATGTTAGTCCCGGAGAGATAAGTGTTTCCTTTTATGGTTTTCTTAACACCTTGAACTTCTGGGAATACACATCTGATCTCTGAAATTAGAAACAGCAAAAAAGGGACATTTAATGAGAATGAACGTAGCATACGAGAAATACAACCGTGGGTTATTTAGGACATTGTTCTTGAATACTTTCTGAATGTAACCAGGAATTAATTCTTATTCGGATGGACAATTCCTTCCTCTGTGGCTGCAGAAGAGGGCAGGTGTCTCACTCCCACATGTGAATATTAATATTACTAATTAGTCCGGCTATCTAAGCTATTTATAACACTAATTTCAATGAAGTTAGTTGCTTCAATTTAAGTGTCTAATCAGCTTTGACAGCCCAACCCCAAGAATTCTAGAGGAGAAGGTTCTTGGTGAAGACCGAAGGGGTAACAGCAACTTTTAACCTTTGTTTAACATCTTTTTCTTTTATATTTATTTTAACTTTCACACATAATAGTTACTAAGGACTCTTCAAAACCACAAGAATGTGGAATGGCAGGCAGAATTCTTCCACGAGACTGCTTCCTTTAAAGATCCCGTGGCTTATTTACCGAAGCACTTGGTACTCAATTTCCTCTCATTGTCATCCAAGCGCCTTTCAGCTCCTGAGTCACTGAGGTGGGTGCAGCTCCACCAGGGAAGCACCCTGTGTGGGTAATGAGTGTATTCCGGTGAATGTCCAGTTTTCCGTGCAGGAACACCCACACTAGGAATCTTGTGACATTCATGACATTTCCTATAGTCGGGTTTGCCTGGTGACTGACCTACACAGGAGTGCTAAGTCACAGATACAGAGAAATTTCCGAGAAGGGAATATTCAGGCTCAGTGTAATCCACAAACCATCCATCAGAAACAGCTTCTCTGATAGAATAACTTCCTTGGTTTCCTCTTAGTGATAACTGGGGGGTGAGAGACACAAAAAGGGAAGGAAAAGGAAGGGAAAAAGTTTCTGCTGTTCTACTAAAAGTAAAAAGCTTTTAATGGCCAAAAGCTGGTATGCGGCTCATTCCTAGCAACAAGAGCCGAGAGGGAAAACATGCAAGGATTAGAACTGCCCTTTGGAATTGCCTCTGTTGCACTCACATCCTTCTGACTGTTAGCATGAGGCTCCCATCCTGCTTCTTCGCAACAATATCCTATTCTTCAGAGGGATAACAGAGAGCAGCTAAATTAATCATTAACAGATCAACACTGCCTAGCTACAATGTGTAAGTGGTTCCCAGATAAAATAAGGGGATGGAATTCAGTGTTAGCTGCAGAAGATTTTACTGATTAGATTTTGGCCCGTGTATCTCTCTGAAGGTTTAATTTATTTCCCTGTGAAACCTGTATCAGCGTGGCTGCGTGTCTCCTCAGCCCATTTCTGGGAGATGTCTGCCACCATGAATCCCAGACAGCACACCAAGCACAAACCCACCTCTGCACTGAGGAGGGGGCTGGCTCCAGGTTCCTGACACCGTGCAGTTGATGAAAGCATTTCCAACGAGTGAATAGCCAGGGTTGCAGCTGTAGGATACAGATGCTCCATAGGAAAAAGTATCAGAGATGTTGCCTTTGAGCTCCCCGTTGGTGATTTTTGGAGGATGGGGACACTTCACAGCTGGGAAGTCAGGGAGAGACAAACAACAGTGCTGACATAAGGATCTTGATGGACTGCCAGGGAGCAGCGAAGGCACCGTACCACTGCAGCCTTCACTGTTGCCTTTTCATTTCTTTACCAGCTCAGCAACTGGTTTTGTCACCCTGTAACTCCATCAGGCTTTGGAAATGGATATAAACTTGATCTGGTTCTTATCACACATCCCCTAGTGAAGGACTCAGATCCAGTCCTTCTACAAAGCTTTCCCTAAGGCAGGTCATGTTAAATGACCTTTCTTAGATCTCTGCAACAAACACACCTTGACAGACGGGAGGAGGATGGCTCCAGGCTCCAGCCTGTGTGCAATGAATGGATCCCGTCCCAATGAGAGAGAAGCCGGGCTCACAGATGTAGCTTATGGACGTCCCAGGAGTGAAAAATGCTTTTGGTGGACCATGGAGAGACCCGTGGGCGATTTGTGCAGGCTTGGAACAGTGCAGCACTGAAAGGAGAGAAGTGCAGGTCAAAACAGAGCTCATACAGGAAAGCTGGTAACAAGAGAGTAAAAAGTGCAATTACCCCTCGTCCCTGCAAAAAGCAGGACAGGTTGGGAGGAGAAGTTAACGTTTAGTAAATTTTGCCTCTTCTTATAATAGACCTACCTGGCTTCGTCGTGGTACCAGGATGATGATAGTGTTCTGCCACTCCATCTAGACGCAGCATTAAGAGTTTAAAATACACATTTTGCTGAGCAAATACAATTCACAAATTTACCTTCATTTTCATCACACTGCCTTTACATTTCCAGCAAAAATTTCACTCCTCTCTCATAGGCAGTGTCCTGCCATGAAGCTACCAAATTGCTCATTTTCAGGAAATTAAGAGAATACAGATTATGGATTGCAATGAGCAGGGTGAGAAAAGGGCAAATCCTGCTTATGCTTAACAGCATCTCCCCAAACCTGGCTCATCTCCTGGGTGAGAAGAGAGGCGTGAATAAAAGGAACAATTGCCGCTTTCTCCTTTAAGTAGTTGGAGCAAACAGGAAAAGCAAAGGCAGCTTTGGCTTCAATGAGTGGTAGGAGCAGTCGGGGAGGAATCTGCAGGGCTAACGGGTCGGGGTGCTGGCACTCACCCTGCTCACAGACGGGTACCGGTGGATCCCACGTTCTATCAGCCTGGCACTGGGCTGTGTGATTGCCTCGCAAGGTGAAACCTTTATGGCACTTGAAGCTAACAGTGTCTTTGTATGTGTAGTGATATTTAACAACAGATACTCTCCCGTTCCGAATCTGTGGGACTGGACATACCACCTCTGAAAAATAAATTCATTATCTCAAAGAGGGAGCCACATCCCACTCTTCTAGTGCAAGACACATTTCTTCCTTAATTTATTATTTATGTTTGTGAATCTAAGGGGACAAATCCCTGAAGGCATCTCACAACTCTTCATTCTACAGAACTCGCAAAGACCAAAAGCTAGCATCTGGAAGATTTTTAGAAGAAATGAAACAAGCAAGAAAAACAAAGGAATCCTAGAGAAATATTATTATTTAAAAGTCTTATTCGTCAAGGTTCTATTTATTTTAAGAAAATGCCACTTTTTAATTTTAAGGACTTGATTTGGGCCAGATCCAGTCTTGACCTACTTACTCTGACAGATGGGAAGAACACCGCTCCATGCGACATCTGCTCCGAAAATCTCGCATCGCCGATGAGACTGTCCAACCAGCCGGTGCCTGGAGTTACACAGAAAGAAATGTCAGTTCATACCGAGTCATGCAGCCTGGATTTGCACTCCCACACTGACACTACCCCAGAGGTTTCCTTCTGCAGCCTCTTGAGTCTGGCTGGTCACCGAGGCGTTTCTGTTGGTTTGACACCAACTGTGGCGTAACTGGAACCAAAGTACAAGTTCTGGCTTGCTGGGGAGAGCAGCATGCGCAGAGGAGTGGGCTCGGAGCCTTTACTGTAGGGTACCCAACACCGAGCTCAGACACGGAGCCAGCCAAGGCAGCGCGGGACTCACCCTTCTTCACACGCGTAGTTCACGGTTGACCCGAAAAGGAGATCTTTCAGAACAGCAATGCCATTCTTTGGTGTTTCTGGGTGTTTACATTGCTTCCCTGGGAAAGAACAAGGCTGAGTTTAAACTCCTCTCTTGCAGTTTGCAATGCGCTATGAGAAGGTATCTTAAGGATCTGTCCACATTCAGACACCAATAAAAACATGATTTTTGAAAGGCCAATAGCTGCCCAAACTATGTGACTAGTGAAGCCATGTATGAATCAGTTTTTAAATAATTGCTTTAAGAAACCCACAAATGTAACACAGACAGTTTTCAACGACCAACACCAAACGGATGGAGCTATTCACTTTTACAGAACGCTAGCGCTTCAGACCACGTGTGGTTTTTGAGGCATGTCAGGGTCGGGGGTACTCCGGGGTGTCTCATGTATCCCGGCCGGCAGCTGTATTGCACCGTGTCCCCAACAGGAAACTCCGTCAGATTTTTGTATTCCTCAGTCAGCTCAGCAAAGGTGAGGTTTGGAGGTGCTCCACAGCCATCTATCAGGAAAGAAAACACAGGCAAAATAGGGATGTCAGCTACAGAGAGCTGCGTTAAACTGTATATTGAGTACACGCAGATAAAAGTTTACAAGCAAAACTGACAAGAAAAGGGAAAGACCGAAGGATGCAACATTTTGGGATGAGTGAGGGAAAGGATGAGTCTTACAGGCTTTCAAAAGCAGAAATTCCCAGCCTGTCTGTAATTTCAGCTGCTGTCTCAGCCCCGCTGGGTACCTGCACACCGAGGGAGGGGGAGGCTCCAGTTCCCAGTGTCGGTGCAGTGGATCGCTGCCTCTCCCAGGAGGCTGTAGCCGGGGTCACAGCTGTAGTTTACAACCATCCCAATCGTGAAAACATCCACACCATGGCTGGTGTGATTTCCTCTGTCAATGCTTGGAGGTGAAGGACAGTGCAGCACTGAAGAGAGAGGGCAAAACAGAATGAAAAAAGGGCATGGACAGGGTAACGCACAGGAAGGATGCCTGCACAAAAAGTGAACCCAGCTCCTGCCCAGGGAGCATGCCCAGCTCACCTTCACACCGTGGATAAGGGATGCTCCAGGTTCCATTCACTGTACAGTACAGGGTTGGCTTTCCAATAAGAGAATAGCCGGGATCACAGCTGTAATTTACAGACCTCCCAGGGATGAATTCTTTCACATCCTCGCCATCGTGCTGGCCGTGGTCAATCGCTGGCAGGGAGGGACACAGCCGCCCTAGAGGGAAGAAGCCTTCACTGAGAACAGGATGGGCTTTGGGGTTTTCTGTTTTGTTTTCCCGCTCAGCTCTAGAGAACTGAGTCTCTCTAAGTATGTGGATTTTCACTTTTTTCCCCTTTCTTTCCTCCCGTAATCCCTTTGTCTCACTGGCACAGCCACAAGGGCAAAAGGCAGGTGGATCACCTTCACACCGAGGGGCAGGGACGCTCCAAGCTCCGGACGAAGTACAGTTAAGCTCTGCCTCTCCAACAAGAACATAGCCGGGATCACAGGCGTAGCTCACGGACATGCCGCTGGTGAAGACAACTGTGTCGTGGCCGCTGTGCGATCCGTTGGCGATGGCTGGAGGGCGAGAGCACTGCGACTCTGAGGGAAGAGGGCAAAACCGCATCCGTGTCAGTAGGGAGGAAAAGGAGGAACATGGAAAAATGAGTGAGGGATGGCCGCCCACGTCCTTCAGACCCCCACCTCCGCAGCGCGGTGGCAGCCCGCTCCACACGCCGTGCTCCCCGTCCGCCGTGGTGCAGGAGATGGAGCGCTCTCCGTGGAGCGGGTACCCGGGGTCGCAGGTGTAGGTCACAACATCCGCGTAGGAGAAGGTGTCCGTGGAGCGGCCGCTGTGCCTGCCGTGGGGGATGTCCGGAGGCGGATCGCAGGTGATACCTGTGGGGACGTACAAGGTGGCTTTAGCATCAGCACTGCAGCAGGACACACGCGGTTCCCAGGAAGGGAGCCGACAGGGATGAACCTGTATCAGTGGTGATGCTCTCTATCTTTGCCTTGGAAGATCTTTCCCAAGGAAAGCACTGATCTGAGATTCTTTGTGTTCGGTTTCTCATCAGTCTCTACCCAGCCCCTGCTGCCGTGTACTTACTCTGGCAGACGGGAACGTCACCGCTCCACCTCACTCGTGTCCCAGAGCTGGAAATCACACAGTGCCGCTGGGACGCTCCAACCAGCCTGTGCCTGGGGTCAAACAAAGTCACTCTGGTCACTGCAGCACTGTCTTTGGAGGTCACGTCTCCCACAGCAACCAAGTATTGCCTCAGCTGCCATCTAATACTGGCATTTTACAGTATGGAGACATCCCCCCAGGTCCCCTCGGTCAGCACAGGCGGTGCATCCCTGGGGGCTCAGGGAGCTGCCATGCCCTCTCCTCTTCCTTCTCTCCTCTAGAAACGTCCATTTTAACAACTTTGGTTGAAGCCAAAGGTTCCAAAATGAAACCCCCTTTTCCCCTCGTACACTCCACACAACCAGACTCAGGCGGTCATGCCCTCTAATTGGCACTTAAAAATTTATAAATAAATCCCCTTCTCCAACTGCTGTTGCCATTTGGACCAGAAATGAGACTAGAAACAGACTGTTGCAAAGACCAAAATTGCCTTAGTGCCAAAACCGTTTTAAACTACCCAAAGGATTCTGAGCTTTTTCCTGATCACTTGGATGACTTTTATTTGCTCTCAGCATCCGCGAACTCCAGTTTCTCCTCCAGCACGGCCTCATGCAGGCACCACCGGGGTGCCCTGGGCTCAGAGACACGAGCCCTGGTCTCTGCGGGAAGTCGCGCTTTGCCTGCACGTTGCAGGGAGAGCAGCAGCACTGCTGGTTCCAGCCCAGCGGGGCGAAGGGCTGGGGGGGGCTCACCCTTCATCGCAGGTGTAGTTCACTGCTGACCCAAAGAAGAGATCCGTTATGACGATGAGTCTGCCGTTCTCCGGTTCTCCTGGGTGATCACACTTTTTCCCTGGGTAGAAGACAACGTGGTTTTAAGCTTCTGTAACTCAATACATAGGAAAAGGGACACGAATCGTGGGAGGGTGCCCAAAACCCCAGGGGAGGGAACTGAAAGGGAGGAATTACAAGGCTTCAGTTGTCACACTGCGATTGAAGCAAACTAGAAGCATCTGGAAAACATACGTTTGCAGAACTCCTGGGCTTCAGACCACGTTTGATTTTCAAGACACGTAAGGGTTGGTGATATTTGTGGATGCTTCGTGTATCCAGGTCGACAAGTGTACTTCACAGTCTTCCCAACAGGAAACTCGGTCTGGTTTTTATACTCCTTGTTTAGCTCAGCAAACAATAACGTTGTTGGTGTCCCACAGCCAGCTGCCAAGAAACGAAATGCGCGTGAGAAATCCGTGCTGGCTGTGAAAGGCAGCTAAAGAGAAACAAGAGCACTGGTAGGCACTGATACAAACCCCAAGGTGTTAATATTTCTTCTGTGTATTCTGATATTTATCTACATAAATTAACACTTAGCATGTAAGGACACATGCACACAATTTCTTAAAAAAATGTAAAAAAAATGTGCATTGTGCATGCACACCCCAAAACCAGTTTAGCCAGTTTGGTGTTTCCATGCTCCGCACATCCTACAACACTGCGATGCCAACAGAACACCCAAGACTGTCTCTTTGCAGGAAACCACGGGCTTTAGCGATGCCACCAGGTTATTCCCAATGACACCAAAGTGAACCCGGTGCCTGCATGTGCTGGGAGCACGCTTAGAGCTGCGGGTGTCACTGGGCGTGTAGTTCCCCCCTCCCCATGCCAGCTCTGCGGGTTGGCAGGTTTGCTTGCTGCAGGATCAGCTGTCACGGGAGGGATGCTCAGCCGGCACGGGAGGGATGCTCAGCTGTGCACAGGAGGGATGCTCAGCCGGCACGGGAGGGATGCTCAGCTGTGCACGGGAGGGATGCTCAGCCAGCACAGGAGGGATGCTCAGCTGTGCACGGGAGGGATGCTCAGCCGGCACGGGAGGGATGCTCAGCCGGCACGGGAGGGATGCTCAGCCGGCACGGGAAGGATGCTCAGCCGGCCGTGGGTGCACGGGAGCTGCGGCAGCAGCTGGCCCCACCTGTGCAGTGTGGGTACGGGAGGCTCCAGTTCCCTGAGGCCGTGCAGGTGACAGAGGGGTCTCCAAGGAGGGAGAAGCCGGGCTGGCAGCTGTAGGTGACAGACATGCCGGTGGTGAAGTTCACCCCGAACTCCACGCTGTGCGTGGCGTGGGCGATGACGGGAGGTGGAGGACAAGGCAGCACTAAGGGGACAGGAGCAGAGAACATCATTTTAGTGATTTTGCCCGATGGAGAAGCACACATAACACAGCAAAAGACTGTCACACCTGAAGTGACACAAGTGAGGTATAAAACATGACCTCAGGGCCCCTCCAGCACCAGGACAGTCTCAAGCATCCTCCTTCCTGACCCCACTGTGCCTGAGCATCCTCCTTCCCGACCCTGCTGTGCCCGAGCATCCTCCTTCCCAACCTACTGTTCCCGAGCATCCATCCTCCTTCCCAACCCACTGTGCCCACGCTCACCTGGCTGGCAGGCAGGGACAGCGGGCACCCAGCGGCCATCGGGCTGGCACCTGGCCTCAGGGCTGCCCGACAGCACATAGCCGAGGTGGCACTGGAAGGTGACGTTGGCCCCAGGGTGGTACACAGCTCGCTGTCCTTCGGCCACGTCTCCGTTGTGGATGTCAGGGCTCATGCAGGTGATCACTGGAAAGGAAAAGCAGCCGAGCGTGGGCAGGGAAAGCGGCTGCTGGAGCTGGGGTTCCCCTTTGGTTTTGTGAGGGAAAAATTCAGGGCAGCTGTGTGACCACAACGGTCTCTCTCTTCACTCTGGGTAACAGCACTCACAGCTCACCTTCACACCGGGGATAAGGGATGCTCCAGGTTCCGGATGTCAGACAAGAAACTGTCGTTTTGCCGGTGAGGACGTACCCCGGGTCACAGTGGTACCTTACTGACATTCCAGGGATGAACTCTCTCACATCCTTGCTCTCGTGCTGGCCGTTCTTGATATTTGGAGGGGAAGGACACTGTAGCACTACAGGGAGGGGAGAAAAGTCACAACTGGTGCAGAGCAGGTTCCACAAACACCCCCTGCAGGGTGAGGCACCTTTTAACTTCTTTCTTTCCCATTAACTTGTCCCCAGTAGCTAGGGATGTCAGAGTATGAATTT
The DNA here is from genome assembly GCA_011057875.1 of Pterocles orientalis. NCBI lineage: Eukaryota > Metazoa > Chordata > Aves > Pterocliformes > Pteroclidae > Pterocles > Pterocles orientalis. Next base: position 33,182 of record WKFP01014157.1, read on the forward strand.
TGTTTCCATCCTACTCGCACCTATCTTCCAGCCCTGGAGAGTGGCCCCTTTACCGCCAAGGTGAGGTGGTTCAGGAGACACCAGCTGCCACCCACCGCCTCACGGACACTTACTCTTTTCACAGGTGGGGACAGGAGGGTCCCACGTGCCCCCAAACTGGCACTGAGACTCTTGAGAGCCCTTCAAGGCGTAACCAAAATTGCATTCAAAGACAACGATGTCTGTGAGTCTGTACACAGTCTCCAGCCCAGTCGTTCCTCCGTTCTCGATCTCTGGTCTTGTGCAGCCGATTGCTGGAAGCGAAGAGGACGAGGCACCGCTGGGATGTGAAGCTCATCCCAGGTGCAGGGGCACTGACCAGGGGCAGTGTCTGCTGCCAACCCTTGCCATCACTGTCATGGGCATGTCGACATTACTGACTCTTATTCTTACACCAAATACCATTATTCAGCTGCACGTGCAGTCTGTCCGTACCGGGGGACAGAAGGGTTTATCCACAGGGACAGGTGGGGCTCCTCCTGCCTGCAGGACCCTTGGCCCCTGCCTCTCCCTGGTGATTCGGTCTGCAGCAACCAGACCGAGAGCCAAGAGGGAAGAAAGGATTCAGGGAAAGAAAAAAAAGCCAACGCAAACCCACCTTCACAGCGGGGCCGGGGCCGGCTCCAGGTTCCCGCGGCGGTGCAGGTGACAGAGGCGTTCCCAACGAGGGAGTAGCCGTCCCTGCAGCTGTACTGCACGGCCGAGCCCGGGAGGTGCGTGTCCGAGGGCTGGCCGCTGTGCTCTGCGTTGGCGATGCCGGGAGGGGGAGGACACTGCACCTCTGCCAAGGAGAAGGAAAGGCAGATAAGACATACAGATGAGGCAAGAAAAAAAATATTAAAAATCCAACCTTCAAAAACCAAAGAGGGAAGACAATTAATTCCATTAACTCGTTTGAATAAATATCTGTCATGTTAGCTGTCTTCCTATCGGTGGGTGCAGCCCCCACTGCAGCCATGGTCATTCCTTCTGCCACTCACAACCCACTGTCACCACTGGGGACAGACACCCACACCCCGCAGACCCCCACCTCCGCAGCGCGGTGGCAGCCCGCTCCACACGCCGTGCTCCCCATCCGCCGTGGTGCAGGAGATGGAGCGCTCTCCGTGGAGCAGGTACCCGGGGTCGCAGGTGTAGGTCACAACATCCGCGTAGGAGAAGGTGTCCGTGGAGCGGCCGCTGTGCCTGCCGTGGGGGATGTCCGGAGGCGGATCGCAGGTGATACCTGTGGGGACGTACAAGGTGGCTTTAGCATCAGCGCTGCAGCAGGACACACGCGGTTCCCAGGAAGGGAGCCGACGGGGATGAACCTGTCTTAGCGGTGATGCTCTCTGGATACAATGACCCAAATTATCCAGACACAAAGCTTGTATGGAAAAAATCACATATGGGAAGGAAAACCTGCGCCCTCCTGTGAGTCACCTCCTTGCTGCCCATGGCTGGAGGCATGGGACAGTTCTTACCTCCCTTCCCATAACCATTGGTGACACACGCAGAGGGAGACTGGCCACACCGTTCCTACACGTGACCAGTGAGAAATACTTACCCCAGTAACAGGGAGCTTAAAATATTAATGGTTTTCCCAGTTTGGACCAGAATAAATAAAAGACCTTTGGAAACATTTTCACAAGCATCCAAAACAAAAAAAAAAGAAAAGAAACATGGAAGATTTTACACGTACAGTGACTTGAGAAATCTTTTGCAATAAAGCATTTGTCTCGAAAGATGTGCCGCTTTCCCTTGCAAGCCATCCCCAAGGACCCTTTGTGGTTGCCTACTCACGCTGGCAGACAGGAGCATCCCCACTCCACGAGACACTGGTGCCAGAGACCTCGCATGTTCTCTGGGAGCCTCCAACCAGCTTGTACCTGGAGTCACACAGGAGGATTTATTAATATACTTTGGGAGACTTGAGATTTCTTTACAACCCATGTAAGTGGTAGTCAATACTTCTGACTTGGGAACTGCGTTCCTTCATGTAAAGCTAAAAATCTGCTGCAGTCTCATTTGCTGCAGGACTCACCCCTCATCACAAGTGTAATTCACTTTGGACCCGAAGAGGAGGTCCGTCAGGACAACAGCTCTGCCGTTCTCCACATCCCCTGGGTTAGCACATTGTTTTCCTGGAAGGGAACATCAGAACTGTCACCCCTCGCTGCTCCCTCGCATCCCAAACAGGGATGCTGACACAGAGAGCGAGCCACCGAAAGAAACCCCTGAAGCCAGAAAGAAGTGACAATGCTGCCACTTTAGATTTTTCAACACTTGCAGGACGTACTTTTGCAGAACTCCAGCGCCACAGACCATGTCTTATTCCCGAGGCACGTGATGGTCGTTGGCATCCCCGGGTGCTGGGTGTACCCCGGCCGGCACACGTATCCCACCGTGCTCCCCACGGGAAAGATGCTCTGGTTGCTGTTTGGCTCCTTCAGCTCCGCAAACGCCAGCCTGGTGGGTGCAGTGCAGCCAGCTGCCAGGGAAGATAAGCCAGGGCAGTTGTTAAAGGAGTCAAGAAAAAAGATATTTGGTATAGCAGGGGAAGGCTGATGTTCAGAGCGCTGCTGGGACACTTGCCCTGCTCGCAGACTGGCACGGGTGGCTCCCAGGTGCTGTTCAGTTGGCACTGTACCACGCTGTGGCCGTGTAGAACATAGCCTGGGTCACACTCAAAGGCAGCAGTGTCCTTGTGTGCGTAGGCAGTCCTAGGAGAGACTATTCTCCCATTCTGGACCTGCGGGATGGGACATCTTGCCTCTGGAAAAGAAAAGCAGATCCTTGAAACAGGCGCTTACGCAGCGTGCAGAGCTGCAAAGCCGCTTAGAGTTGCAATCCCTTGTAAGACACAAGTCTGAAAATAATTTTCCTGTAGATGATGTACTGCCTGCATCCAGTGATATCAAACACTGAGAGACAAACCCAAGCTGAAGGGTGAGGCTGGGGATGCTGGAGGCAGTGGGGGTCCTCCAGCCCCCTCCCCTCTGGCTGGCCGCAGCTGTAAAAACAGCCCGTGCAAATGCTCAGCACTCGAGCAAGAAGTGCCGTTGTCTGGAGGTTTCCTCACCTTTCCCAATGGGAAGCAGCAGGGCTGGGAGGATGGCTCCCGGGTATTTGCAGGCGCAGGCACAGCCCTACCTCCGCACCGCGGCGGGGGCCCGCTCCACACCCCGTTCTTCCCGTCCTGGGTGGTGCAGTGGATGGAGGGCTCTCCGTGGAGCGGGTACCCGGGGTCGCAGGTGTATGTTACGGATGTGCCGAAGACAAACTCATCCAGCAGCCTGCCCGTGTGCTTCCCATTGGGAATGTCCGGGGGCGGCTCACAGGGGATACCTGCAGAGGAGCAGAGCAAGGCTTCTGAATTCAACAGCAGCACCAAAGTGCTTGAAACCCCTCAGGCTGTGGGACGTAAAGACTCGTCCTAGAGACGGAGTAACTGCAGTGGGGTGACCTTGTAGGTGAGTCCTTGTAGGCAAAGGGGTCCCACCTCCCTGACCAGCACCTTCTGTGACAGAAAGCAGACCAGTAAGACAAACCTCTATGGAGGAAACACCTACATTTTTTATCTTTTCTACTGCTTACAAAATAAAAAAAATCAAATATTTGTTTTGCATGGCCTGTGTATGATGCTGATTTGTCAGCTGCACGCCGGGGAGAGGCATGCACAGGCAGTAGTCGGCATGTCACCTTAGGTTTGCATGTGCCTGGAAAATCCGTAAAATGCTTTAAAATCCCGGAATGTGCCAGTAAATGTTTCTTTCTCCATATGAAACTGCTTGTGATGTAAGAGGCAGAATCCAGAAGTGCAGCTGGAACAGCTCCAGCTGAGACGTTGCTTTCTATGATCCATTAATCTTTGGGAACTTGTACCTCCTCCCAGAACATTTTCTTATCACATCAAAACCTTCTGATATTTTTCATGCCCACAGAGCAGAGAAATTCCCCGTGAGAGCTTTGATGGAAAGATTTGGCACTCTCTGCTGGAGAATAGTTACCGGATCCATGCAGACCCCCGGGGAGCTGTGAGCTACTTACGCTGACAAGTGGGAACATCACCGCTCCATGCGACGTGTCCACCAGAAATCTCACACCGTCGGCTGGCTTGGCCGATTAACCTGTGCCTGGTGGTTAAAGGATTGAACGTTCATTCCAGGGTATTTCCGTGTGAGTTATTGCCTCCTCCCCACCGCCCTGGACAGTGCGATCAGCCCTGCTGCCAGCAAAGCTGTGCCATGGGAATGAATGAATAGGAGGGGAAAAGGGAGACTTACCTAATACATCTCTCCCAAACCAGGACTTACCCCTCTTCACAGCTGTAGTGCACTGTTGACCCAAACAGGAGATCGGTTAGGGAAATAATTTTCCCATTCACAGGTTCACCAGGATGACCGCATTTATTCCCTGGGGGAGAAGAAACCCCTCAATTAGGCATCTCTCTGTCTATGCCATAGCACAACAGATGCAAGTTACCCCAGTAATCTGTCCACATTTCCAGTTACCCCCCAAAACGGGTTTCAAATCTCATAAAGTTACATGGCTTTACTAGTCACATAGCGTTTGAACACCAGAATACGGTTAAGGTTTTCGCAGCGTGGACAGAACCTAGCACCTATTCCTTTGTGACCAACGGACACCGAATCAAGGAGCTATTCACTTTTACAGAACTCGAGTGCTTCTGACCACTCTCCGTTCTCAAGGCATGTAATAGCAGGTGACACTCCTGGGACTTTAGCATATCCAGGTCGGCAAGTGTATTGCACAGTCTTCCCAACAGAAAAATCAATCTCATTTCTATGCTCCTCTTTTAGCTCAGCAAAGTGTAGCCTTGTAGGAGCACCACAACCACCTAGTGAGAGAGAAAACAGGCGTGAGAATCGCGCAGGATGGGCACGCGGGGTGCAAGCACAGAAGGAACGCTGTTACGAGGAAGGGGGTTTGGTTTGCCTCGCAGAATTGTTTATTTGATCCATGAGTCGTTATTGAACAAACAGAACGTGTTTTCCCAAAGGATTCCAGAGGATCAGGTTCTTATTCCCAGGATATCATTAAATATCCCACTCACAGGGTTTAACCATGTTTTTTTAGAGGGGTTAGGGGACATAAAATATCAGCGTACCCCCAAGGCAGCTGTGTTATGAGTTACCTGGGTGTTCAGGCCTGTTTGAGAGCTCCTGGTACAGCCTCTTGCAGATGGGAACAGGAGGCTGCCAGCTGCCATCCTCCTGGCAGAGGATTTTGGCACTGCCTTGCAGGCTGTAACCCTTGTGACACTGGAATGTCACCGTTTGCCCAGGTGCAGAGAGAGATCCTTGACCATCAACTAGCCTTCCATTCTCTATATCTGGATTGATGCAGACAGTCGCTGGAAATGATGATGTGCCGAAGGGATGTGCAAAAGAAGACAGAACAGAACGCCACAAGCTGTTAATATTGCACCAACAAAATCTGCATGACATCCACACAGACCTCCCCAGCCCCACCTTCACAATGGAAAGGCTTGAAATGAATTTAGAGTATGCAAGACTTTATATGGGGTTAACCTTCTCGGAGGATCTGGTTGCAATGGCCAGGGTGTCCCCGGTGCTCAGGGGACAGACCCCAGACACACCTTCACAGCGTGGGCCAGGCTGGCTCCAGTTCCCGGATGCTCTGCAAAACACAACGGCGCTTCCCACCAGGTAGTAGCCAGGATCGCAGCTGTATGTGACAGACATTCCCGTGGTAAAAAAGGCTTTGTCCTGGCCGTTGTGACTCCCGTTGGGGACCCTTGGAGGCATGGGGCATGGTTGGACTGCGAGAGGGAGACAGAGAGTGCAACTCAGCGAGAGAACAGCCTGCGAGGGAAGGGGGTGGGTGTGATGCTGGGGGGGTGGGTTAGAGCCCACGGCAGGGACGGCTCTGCCTGCACACACTGCTGCTGCCTGCGAGGAGCACCCGCGGCACCCACACTCACCCCTCTCACAGACGAGCACCGGCGGGTCCCAGGTTCCCCCTGGCTGGCACCGACTCTCGTAGCTGTTCTGCGTGGTGTAACCAGCGTCGCAGTCAAACTGAAGAGTCTCTCCAGCTTTGTAGGTGTCCTGCGGATTGTAGACCTTCCCGTTCTGCACCTTGGGTGTCTTACATCCGATTGCTGCAGGGAACATGGACAGCATCCTTTAAATGTCAATGCACGGGCCAGATCCTGCACACACAGCCCGCTCCCCTCTCATCACTGCCCTGTTCCTGCACCAGGACACCAGCATCCTTTCTGCCAGCCTCACACCCACCAGTGCAGCATCCACCCACCTTTGCAGAGGGGCCGGGGCCCGCTCCATGCCCCACTCTCGGTGCATTTGATGGACACGTTCCCGACCAGCTCGTAGCCATCCTTGCAGCTGTAGTACACGGTCGTTCCCCGGGAAAACCTGTCCAAGGTCTGTCCGCTGTGCAGCCCGTTGGCAATGTTTGGTGGCCGAGGACATGTCACCTCTGGAGAGGGAGAGGAAAAGCCCATGAGAGCATTGGGGAGAGGTGATGGCCAAGAGAGCTCAACCCAAACCACCTGCACGTCAGATATGGGGGAAGGCAGAGGGCTCCCACCCCAGGTACTGCCGGGTCCTGTCCAGACACTCAGCCCTTGGGCGTCCCATCTCTCCTCCGACTTTTCTGGATAAAGAAGATTGAACTGATTCATAAAAATCCATCCAGCCTCGCCCAAAGGCTGTGTCACAGCCCATGCCCGTGCCTGGCCCCCAGAATCATTCCCAGCCCTCTCCCCGTGAACATCCTGCAGTTGGGGTGCTTGGAGGTGGGTGTTGGGCTGGAGACCCCTTGGCATTTGGTCCCAGTGAGGTGCCAGTTCCTGGACATATGCTGTGGGGTCACCAGCCCCCAGCCCCAGCCCCAGAGGTACCCCACGCACAGCCACAGTTACAGAAATACTGAGCTCCGGATGCACGGATGTAAACTTGTTCTTTACATGTTATAAATCTGTATATGTCATTAAAGGGGAACTTAATCCCTTGCTGAAGGGCTCAGTGACAATGGTCAGGGTGTCCCCTGTGCTCAGAGCCCCTCTCTGAGCTTCTCCCCGTGGGGACAGACCCCAGACACACCTTCACAGCGTGGGCTGGGCTGGCTCCAGTTCCCGGATGCTCTGCAAAACACAACGGCGCTTCCCACCAGGTAGTGTCCAGGGTCACAGCTGTATGTGACAGACATTCCCGTGGTAAAATTAGCTTTTCCCTGGATGTTGTGATTTCCGTTGGGGACCCTTGGAGGCATGGGGCATGGTTGGACTGCGAGAGGGAGACAGAAAGTGCAACTCAGCGGGAGAACAGCCTGCGAGGGAAGGGGGTGGGTGTGATGCTGGGTGGGTGGGTTAGAGCCCACGGCAGGGACGGCTCTGCCTGCACACGCTGTTATGGGCAGGGCTGCCCTGGGGTGGCAGTGGGTACCCACACTCACCCCTCTCACAGACGAGCACCGGCGGGTCCCAGGTTCCCCCCGGCTGGCACCGACTCTCGTAGCTGTCCTCTGCAGCGTAACCAGCATCACAGTCAAACTGAAGGGTCTCTCCAGCTTTGTAGGTGTCCTGAGGATTGTAGACCTTCCCGTTCTGCACCTTGGGTGTCTTACAGCCAATTGCTGCAGGGAACATGGACAGCATCCTTTAAATGTCAATGCACGGGCCAGATCCTGCACACACAGCCCCCTCCCCTCTTATCACTGCCCTGTTCCTGCACCAGGACACCAGCATCCCTTCTGCCAGCCTCACACCCACCAGTGCAGCATCCACCCACCTTTGCAGCGGGGCCAGGGTCTGCTCCATGCTCCGCTCTCGGTGCAGTTGGTGGACACGTTCCCGACCAGCTCGTAGCCATCCTTGCAGCTGTAGTACACAGTCGCTCCCAGCAGAAACTTGTGCAAGGACTGGCCGCTGTGCAGCCCGTTGGCGATGCTGGGTGGCCGAGGACATGTCACCTCTGGAGAGGGAGAGGAAATTTCCCTGTGAGTCAGGTGTTTGATATTTTATGTGCTGCTAGGACTGTTTGGGTAATGTCAGGGCAACCCTGAGGGAGCTTGCCCCCACACCGAGACACTTGCCCTTTTTGCACGCTGGCAGAGGTGGATCCCATTGGAAGCCAGCTTGGCACGTGCTGGTGCGGGAGCCCTGCAAGGTGTACCCCGTGTTGCAGGCAAAGCTTACGGTGTCCCCGAGCTTGTAGAAACGGCGAGCAGCGGATGCTCTCCTCCCATTTTGGATGCGTGGGAACGGGCACTGGGTAGCTGGAAAAGGGAGAGAAATAAGAAGTTGGTTACCTACACGGCTCTTGAGCTGGTCCTGCCTGTGACAGTCACCGTGCTGATGGTCTCCACGCAGCCTGTTGGTCCCTGAGCAATAGAACGCAGCAGAGGCTGCAGCCAGGGTGGGTGTCCCCGGGGTGCCGGACCCCTCCCCATACTGCTGGGGGACCCGCTGCTCCCTCAGCTGGCAAGAAACGGGTGTCCGGGATTTTGGGTCAATCACCAGGTGAGGTGAAAGCCTTTCCTGGCTTTTCTGCATGCTTCCAACCCTGGGTCTGATCTGACCCTTTGCAGGGAAAAGCGAAAGGATCAGAGAGGAGAGGAGCAGCGATGAGGGAGAGGAGGGTTGCAGGAGGAAGGCCCCAGAGGTGCAGACCTGCCGGTCTCCCTTACCTCGAGCTTCATCCACGGTGGCCAGGAGCAAAGCGGAGCTGCCCAGGAGGCGGAGGGCGAAGGCCAGCACCATGCTCTGCTCCCCGGTGCAGACTGTGGCTCCCGGGGGGCTGCGTGAAGATATGGGTCCCCCCAGTTCCCCCCACTGCCCCCACATGCGGAAGGAGCTGCAGCTGTGGGGCTTCCCGGGGCCATGGGACGGGAACCCGTGGGCTCCCTGGGACAGGGTAGGCACAGCCACCACCCCCAGGGAGGCTGGAGGTCCCATGTACTGCTTCTGCTGCTGTTTTTAGTGCCCAGAATAGGGCAGGATGGGTCCCTGGGACCCGCGGGCATCCGTGAAAGAGGAGAGGGTGTGGACAGCTCCCTGCCTCCCAGAGCCAAGGATGCTTTCTGAGCCTAAAACAAGCAGCGAGACGTGCATTACTTTTCATCCCTTTTATTGACAGAGAGCTTCCAATATAATATAATATAATTCCACAATATATTTACATACCCAACATTTATACTTCAGAATTGCACTTCATTGGTCACACTCACAGTATAAAGGACAATTACGTACAAACACAGCAGATAAACACTCTCCAACAGTACATCTGGGTGACCAGACCCATCAGCTGTGTCACAGCATCGACAGTTCCTTCCACTTGTTTGTGGGGAGATCACGTCAGGCTTATCCCCACATCAGGTGTTAAATCCTTTGGAAAAAACACTCTGGACTGTGCAGTGGGAACAGCTGTGCGGGGATCAAAGCAACAAAGCAGAGCACAGCACTAAGCTACGGGGCTTTATGTTTGTGTGCTGTGCATCCAGTCACTCGCATGGCTTACGATAAGATATAAAAATAACCAACAACCTGCAAGTGCTTGTTCTGCAAAACTGGCTTCTGAAAACAGGAGAGAGCTCTGCCGGGAAGGGAGAACCTCGTGGGTCTGTCTGGAAGAAGACTACCGTGGTGATGGGAACGGCTGTTTGCGTTCTTCCCTCTAAGGAGATGCAGGTTCCTGTTAACAGGAAAGCACTGGTGAAAATGCAGGAACAAAAAGCGTGTAGTGGACACATTTCGAACACTTTCCGTTCCCAGCTGCACATCAGGAGAAGCTCACAGACGGGTCACTTAACCTCTGCGTCAGACAAAACCATGAACCTCACAACCTTGCTGTACCAGCAGCTAACAGTCCCAGTGTCTCCAGCTGTATTCAAGCAGTAGCTGAACACAAGTTTAAATCTCTCACAGTTTTGTTTCCCTTATAAATAGGATTCCCAGTAAGCCTTCAAATCTTCATTTTAAAAGATGCTACAGACCTCTTTGGCTTATTAAATTACCATAAATGGCTAAAGCAAGGCTGAGTAAAACCAGGAAAGGACACAGCACCCCAACGGGGGTTTTCTATCAGCCAGACAAATCAAGGGCGCTTTCGCCGGTGTCTTTGGTTTCGACAAGGTGAGGTCCCATCATCTGAGCTGCCCTTGTGTCATCGCCAAAGCCTGACTCGAGCTGGGGACCGCACCCTTCCTCACCCACCTCAACACAGCAATCAGCCAGGTCAGGTCAGGCAGGATGAAAACAGTGCACAGAAGAAATCGGGCTTGTGTCCTGCACAGCCCCACCTGAAAAAGCCTTTTAGGTGCAGATTCAGCCAGCGATTCCCTGCCCCAGAGTCACCCCATGCAGGCATCACGTGAGCAGAAAGTGAAAAGGTTCACACGCAGCAACTTTCTGATGTTCGGTGACATCCGCCAGGACACCTGCGAGATCTGCATCCCACCCCGACACCAGCTGCCGGCGGCCGAGCTCCGCTGCCCCCGAGCGCCGAAAGCATCCCCCATTCGAGAGAAGCCTTGAGTCGCTGCAGGGACAGGAAGGGTGTTTCCGCAAGAAAAGCCTCGAGGTGATACAGAGATAGTGCCAGGGCAGAGACCTTCAGTTTAAACCTAATTTTAGCACATCCAGGAAGAGTCAGAATAGCAGCTCTTTGTATTAAGGCATTTAAATTTTTTTCTCTCCGGTACAATTACCGATCTCTAAGGATCGCTGTTTGCACAGTGCTTCAGACTTGCCTTGAAATAACAGCCACGACTGTGCTTTTACATGAACGCTTTGAGTGCTTTCAGTGTCCAACTTAGGCATCCTGTCTAGGTCAAACAATTTTTCAAGTACATGAAGACAGTCACCGTTAATCCTCTTGGCAGTGGCAGCACTTGTCACCTCAGGACACTCAGGAAGCCCATGAATCCTGATCAGGACAAGGCACAATGTGACCTTTGGGGATGAAAAACCAAACACATGGAGGTACCAAAGTGCACGGTTTCCTTGAGTCTGCTCTATTGCAAGGCGAAGGTCTTTGTCATCATCACGACGTAACGTGGGGATAATCGCACTCGATGGCTGAGCAGCATCCTCACCTGGGGGGCACAGAGCCACCCAGCCCACCCGGGCACGAGCTGCCGTGTCCAACATAATGTGTGGCTGCTGCAGCTGCACGGGTGCTTCCCAGGCAGCGGCTGGAGCATCGGGACTTTGTCATCCAAGGTCGGCTGGTTGTGGATTCAGGGACAATTTCACAGGAGGGAAAAGCCAAGCACTGGGATCGGCGCGATCGAGCCCCAACACATCTACAGGCGTCTCCCCGCTGTGCCCGTTCCCTGATCTAGACGTTCGTAACCAGCATCACCAGGAGGAGGGGGAAGATACCTGCAGGAGACAAATAAGAAGCTTCAGCCTTCACTGAACACCTTCAACTATCTTTTCCCTCCCTTTACCTTTCCCCCCCCTTACCTTTCCCCCCCTTTTCACAGCATGACCTTAAAGCAACAATAGAAATACGACCATAACAGACTGGAGCAGAAGGCTTTTAAGCCTATTTCAAGGGGAACACACAGGAGACAAGAACATAAAGAGAGTCAGGAGCACGGTACAGGGGTTAGGAACGTGGGTGACTTACCAGCAATGATCATGTTCGCTCCACCTGGAAAGGAAGCGAGCCAAACCGTGAAACTCTGCTCCCGCTCAGCACAGTAATTCATCAAACTACACAACATGCAGAATCTCAAATCAGAGCCAATGCATGTGGAAGAGAATTCAGGCAACACACAGGACAGGACCCCTGCACAGCCCAGCTCTGCAGATGTTTATCTGTTAAAACCCAGATGTGTTTGCTAGGATAGATTTCCACCACCCTGCAAGCCCATCCTACAACTTAACGATGCTCTCTTGGCACTAGATTTTAACTGAAACCGTTTCCAGATGCATCAATGGCTTACTCTTAGCAGAATGATCTGATTTAAGGATTCACAGGGGAAGTAAAAAAAATATATTTTGAAGACAGAGAGGAGGCAGCAGGATGGACACAGGAGACAGGCACCTCTGCATTCAGGAGCGGGCTTGCTCCAGACTCCCCGGTCCCGATCTCCCGCAATACACCGAAGAAGGGCTGTTCCAGCAAGGGTGAAGCCATCGTTGCATTTATAAGCTACAGTGGAGCCGTGGGCAAAGCCAGCGCCCTTTGTGCCGTTGTGGCTCCCGTTGTCAATCGCGGGTGGCTTTCCACAGAGAACGGCAGGGAGCTGTTCCACAGGAGGAACATCCCCTCTGCACTCAGGCATGGGCTTGCTCCAGACTCCATGGTACCGCTGATCGACTTCACAGTGAACGGAGGCTGCTCCAGCAAGGGTGAAGCCATCGTTGCATTTATAAACTACAACGGAGCCTTGGACGAAGCCGGTGCCCCTTGTGCCGTTGTGGCTCCCGTTGTCAATCGCGGGTGGCTTTCCACAGAGAACGGCAGGGAGCTGTCCTGTGGGAGGAACACCAAGTGTGTCTGAATACTTCTAATTGACAAAGCGAAGAGGTGTGCAGGGAGAAGGAGGTACAGCCAAATGCCACGCAGCTAGCAGCAACTGAAGATACTTTGAGCTTTCTTGCTTTGTGCTGGACCTCAGTTACTGCCCATCAGCCAAAACTCCAGGATCTCACCCCAGAAAATAAGCCACTGAAGGGTCTAATCAGGCTAGAAGAAATGTTTCAGCTGTTTCTAGCTTCACATAACACTAGACACTGACTTCGTAACACTTGATTTCAGCATTATACCAAACTGAGCGGAGACAGTTCTAACATCCAATTATGTTCCTGTCCCTTGTAATTAGAGAAAGAAAACTTTCCTCTTGTGACTTTTTTTTTTCTCCAATTTCTGTTTTTCCCTTGCTCCTTCCACTTTGTCAGCATAATTTCTGAATTATATGAGAATCTTGCACCTAAGGGCCAGGGGTTAGTACTGGAATCCTGATTGAATTCAGCAGCAGAACTGAGAGCAGCCCCAGCCCCCCGGCAAGGCACTACACCAGCCCAGTCCCAACTCTTATCTTAATGGCTCTGTGCAGGGTTTTCCCCTCTTACTTTGACAGGATGGAGACGCTGTATCCCAACCAACTCCACTTCCTGACACCACACACTGGGCAGAAGACGGCCCCTTTAATTCAAACCTAAAGAAAGAGAAGTTTAGCGCTTTCCACTGGAGACTTGCACTGGGAAACTGGGGAGGTGAGGGGAGTGGATGTGACTGCCTGTGGTCCCTGGCTTCGGACCCCCGAGTCGGTCCCTTTTCCGCAGTGACCCACTCACCCCGGATGGCAGGTGAATGTCACGATGGTCTCAAAGAGAAAACTGTCTGCGGTCACATCCCCGTTCTCTATCGCAGGAGGAGTGCATGCCTGTCCTAAAGGAAACAAAACAGCGCAGGAATTGCTTCAAACTCAGGAACAGGTGTGACCCACACATCAGAGTCACGCACAGATCACTGGAACGGTCAGGACAGGACGGAGATACTCACGTATACAGAAGTCAGGCTCTGCAGACCAAGTTGTGTCACTCAGACAAGTGACAAGAGAGGACTTTCCCTGTGCTGCCGTGTAACCCGGCTTACACCGATAGCTCAGCTCCGTGCCAGCAGGAGAGCTGTCGCCCACGGCCCTTAGCAGCTCGGCGAAAGGGAAGCGTGGAGCAGGACCGCAGTAGACTGGCCATTGGAGACAAAAGCAGGGTGAGCTACTGAGGAGTTCCCAGGGGGGCTGCAATGACAACAGCCAACAGCACGTTTTGGAGCACAGAGCATTTTAACCTGGCTCAGTGCCGGTGTCTGGGATGCAGTTTGCATCCAAACCATTCAGCAAACAGCAGCATATATCGCAGTTTGATTAACTGGAGAAAAGACGGAGAGCGGGCAGCAGCTCTGCCTCTGAGATGCTCCTTCGCCGACCACCACCCAGCCTGCAGGACCAGCGATGCTCAGAGCCAAACATCCCCAGCAGGGCTGGCAGCTGGTGAAGCAGCGGGTCAGGTGTAGGAGGCAGTTTTGCCTCTTCTTTCACTGCATTTTTGGATCATTTGCAGTTCACAAATAAATAGCATCAGGTCTGAATATATAACTGGCCAAGGGCCCACGCCAGCACGCTCTGCAAGGGCATGGCTACAGGAGCTGATCTGCTCAACGGCTCTTAGACCTCCTTCAGTGCTGTTGCTCAAGGAAATAAATTTGTTCGTACTCACTTGGGTCACACGTTGGCAGAGGTGGGTTCCAGTTACTGTCTGCTTCACAGGTGACGACACCACTACCATTCAGTAAATGACCGGGATCACACTCAAAGGTCACTGTATGTTTATACGTGTGCTCAGTGCCAAAGCCAGACAACCTTCTCCCATTTTTCACTTCTGGATTTTCACATCTGACCACTGGCAGTGAAGATAAGACAGTAAGAACATTGATTACAAGAAGGAAAAGCCCTGCAGTGACACCAGAGGTACAACATGAGAAGCTTACTAAGAGAATCACCGTCCTCTCACCCGGAGAGAGGCAGGTCCCCAGAGGGGTGGCAGTACTCCGTGAACAGAGACATCACCAGGGAACTGCACACGTGAGAGCTTTCTTTTCCATTCGCAGGAAGCCCTGGGCACAGGGGAGGCTTTCTGTGGGCTGAGGAACCCATTAAAGCAAGCCCTGCCTCCGATCCCAACTCGGGAGATGACAGCTTTGAGCTTTCTGGAAATCCTTTTGGACTCAAATCAACGTCCTCATGGCTGCTCATCAGGAAAGTACAGATTGGGAGAGAGATGAGAAAAAGTCAAAAGAATAAGGACAGAGGAAAAACGTTTACCTTTGCACTCAGGGGCTGGACCGCTCCATCTTCCCTCCAGGTCATCATCTGCCGTACAGTGAATCGTGGCGTCTCCAATAAGAGCAAAACCTTCGTTGCAGCTGTAAGTTACAGCCATCCCAAAGGTGAAGTCTCTGTCCCCATTGATGAGCTTCCCATTCTCGATCCCAAGAGGTGGTGAACAGGGAATATCTGCACGGGAAAGCAACAGCAAGAACATGCAGGAACATTTCCATCAAAGATAACAACTGAGGTCTACCTACTAAAACAAACAAAAAACCCAACAACACAACAAACCCACCAAAAAACCTAACCCAAACCAACAAACAAAAAAAAGCCAAAGAAAAAAATAGCAAAGCAGCCCTAAAGCAATAATCTCAACCTTGAGTCTTGAAAGTGCCTTTAAATTCGGAACCTTTTCCAGGTTTTTTTTCTTTTTCAATGGATAAATGGTAAAATGGCAAAACAGCATTTATGGTCCAAGAGGCCTTCTGGAGGCAATAAACACGGTCTCACCAAGCAGTTTGGGACCCTCACCTAGCACTGATGGCCCTTCCTACCTTCCTTGTGCTAACGAGGCCAGAACACCTCCTATAGCAGCAAACCGCCTAAACCATCAGCAGCTGATGGTCAGGCCCATCCCACAGGATGCTACAAAAGCCCAAATAGCACCAACAAAACTCTTTGAATTTATTTCCTCTTCGAAAACTGAGATTTTGGGTGTGCAGTCATGTCTTTTTGCACAGAGCTGACTGCAGAGCTGCTGCCAACATCCACAGGTCCTCCTTAGTATTTAATTTTCATTCCCAGCTCCAGTGAGAGTGCTTCTTCGGGGGAGAGGGAAGGAGTCAGTCTCACTAGAGGCTAACGTAGCTTGAATTGGCTGTCAAGAAGAGAGGATCCACCTGCCGCAGAGATGTACACAAAACATTTAAGATCTGCTTACTGGCACAGTGTGGAATGCGATGCCAAGAAACTTCATTGTTTTTAAGCACACATTGCGCAGACGGCTCCCCAACTAATCGGTACCTAGAAAGAAAAAAGAAGAAGAAAAGTTTGAATCTCTTCAAAGCAAGTGAAAAAAAACTTGGGGAATTCAGAGAGTTGTAAAGTTTCCATCTAAAGCAGCTCAACCCGATGGGAAAATCTGTCCTATAAAATACAGTTTTCTCAGTACCTAAAGAAATACAAAATACGGTGCAGCCAGAGGAAATGTAATACTTGCAGTGGGTGGATACATGCTCACAGGAGCGTGAGCAAGACGGTGTCCCCACCCTGAGTCTGTTCAGCCCCGTGCTGTGCTGTGGCAGCTTATTTTCTTAGGCGTGACCGACATACCTTAACCGCTCTCTTGCCCTCTTGCCCTGCTCCCCACCTCCCCAGGACACCGCACCCCTCTTTTCTGAGACCCCTTAGCTACGACGGGGACAGCCAGACCCATTGCACAGCAGCAAACGCTGAATTACTAACGAGCCCCAACAGGAAAGGAGCAAAACTCTTTGCAAAGCAGCCAAAAAGCAATCTGCAAGGACTGCGGCATTGTGCACAGAAGATAATCTGTTTTGACAGCAAGAACAGGAGAGCCTGGCCCCATGGCTGCCCACTTCGAACACCTCCAGCCGTGCCCGTGCTTGCCAAGGAAGCAGCCCCCCAGCCATTAAAAGCCCCCGAGTCTCCTGTGGGGACTGAGCCTGGGCCAGCGCTTACCCGACGTTACAGGTGAAGGTTATTGTCGCCCCGAACAGGAGGTTGGTCGTGTAGTCAAAGTTGCCATTCATGATGTCTGGTGGACCGCACGACTTTCCTGCAAGGGAAGTGATCAGCATGACCTTTATTTTATAGCGTGACAGCGAAACACAGGTGACAGCGCTGTCCGGTGTTGTTACAGACTAACTGACCATTTATCTGGCACCTAACTTCCCTCCTGAGCAAGAACCAGCACTTTCAGGAAAGATACAAGGTCCTCATTAAATTCTGAGGAACTGAAAGTTAAAACACAAATAAAAAGCAAATAAAAGAACAGTTAAAGCCAAGGACAAATTAAAAAAAAATAGCCAAAGCTTATATGCTTACTGAGAAAGGAAACTGATAAAAAGCCCAGCGGGCTCAGGGCAGAGGTCTTGATCCGTGGGGAAAAAGTGTGAAGGTGAAGGGGATGGGAAGGGACCCACTGACCACCCCAGGGACTCCCACAGCCTTTCCCACACCGTACCTTGCTTCTGTGTGAATGTATTATAGGATTTACACTATAGCACCAGATGGTAAAATAATTAAGAAGGGCAGAGATCATCTCCCGGAGACTAACGTATCTCAGCAGAAAGAGCAGCCCTACGTGGGGTGAGCGCTTCTGCTCAACTGTCCTAAAAAACAGGAACCCGAGGAGCATCCCCCTCAACTGCGCTGAGCCGCAAGTGTGGTCTGGGGTGCAGCAGGGGACATGCCACCCCCCTCACCCCCATGCCAGGAGCCCGTGAAGGTGGAACCCACCGATGCAGAAGTCTCCTTTCTCCTCCCAGCGGGAGCTGTTCAGGCAGGTGACCAGGGGGGACTCGCCCCTGGCCATCGTGTACCCCGGGCGGCACCTGTACCTCAGCACGGTCCCCACGGTGTAGGACTCCTCAGGAGGGGCGGCCAGCTCCGCGAAGGGAAACCGCGGCGGCTGCCGGCAGTCACCTGCGGGAAGGAGGACGACGGGGGGAATCGATGATGGGGGGAATTGATGATGGGGGGTAGAGTGGAGGGGATG
>WKFP01014157.1:50812-96351 GCA_011057875.1 Pterocles orientalis
GATAATGGGGGGGAGGATAGGGGCGATGATGGGGGGAATCGCCTTAGCCCTTTCCCACGCATCCCCAGCCCCACGCCTCCCAGGCCCTTTTCCAACGCGGGTCCCTCCCCGCGGAGCCCCATCCCCAGCCCCACGCAGCCGCTGTCCCCCCGTGTCCCCGCTCACCCCAGGCTCCGGGCAGAGCCAGCAGCGCGGCGCAGAGGCAGCGCAGCGCCATGGCCGGGGCCGCTCCGGGGCCGCTCCGGGACCGGTTGCGCGGCGCAGCGACGCGGAGCGATGGGGGGCGCGGCGGACCGGCCCTTTCCGGGGCGGGCGGGGAGGGGGACAGCCCCGGACTCTCGTCACACCGTGGGCAGGTGCTGGGGATCGGTCTCTTTCCCGTATTTCCCCGGTGGCGTGTCCTGCCCCGCTCGTCACGGCTGGATGAGTCGCCCCGCGCGCAATCTGCGGGATTTATCCGAGCTGTAAGCGCGTGGGAGGGTCTGCCTGGCCAGGGATGCTTGTTGGTGGTCCACCCCATCGCCCTCCCCTTTGGTCCCCAGCTCAAGGGCAACCTGAGGCCACCCCAGATTTCTCAGAGCTTGGAGACCCACGCCCGGGTTGCACCATCTCTTTGTTGTGCCTCTCCCTCTGCATCAGCTGGGTGAGGTTTAGGGCGTGCTGGGGTACCACTTGGCACCCCTGGAACAGCCCCTGCTCCCCCAGCCCTGTGTTCAGAAGGATGATTGGGGACAAGTGAGGGATGTGAGCCAGGGCACGGGGCAGCTCAGGTGTTTAGTTGGCCCTTGTCTCTCCCTCCTCAAAGCAAAATCAAGATTGCAACCATCAGGAAATGTGATGCATCCCAGTGAGATAAAAAATACACCAGCAGGATCAGATGCCTGCACAGCACCTGTCTGTCCTACCTGCAGCGCTGCCTGCCTCTTGCCAGAACACCGACAAACTCCATCTCTTGGCAAACACCGATAAACCAGAAAGGGGATTTGTACAGCTTCCGTATTATCACTCTTAATTTTGTCCCTGTGTCAAAACAAAACAAGGAGTACAGGCCAGCAAACACCAACCAGAGAGCAGTTAATTTAATCCTCTGAACACCTTCCTGGAGCTGCAGCCTGTTTTTTTTTTTCGGTAGGGAATACAACCAGTGCTGGAATACTCAAGGTTGGCCAAGGGAAGGTTATACCTGGAGAGGAGCACGCACCCCACACCTTCCCCAATACCGCCCGGGCTGAACACGGGCTCTGCTCCAGCAGCAGCACCTCGCTGCTGTCATCGTGGTTCCCAGGAAAGGCCGGGCACGCTGCTACGGACAACAGTGACACACGTCAGCAGCAATTATCTGAGCACTTGATTACATCCGGCAAACAATGAGACTGCAAAACCATCTAAAGCGCTCTGTGAGAAGGTTTGATTAGTAGAGAATCCCCAAGCCATACTAGTATTGCTCTTTTTATATTCCTTTTATTTACAAAACAGTTTTACTATAAATACTGTAATGTTTTTCATTTGTATCTGCACACTAGTAAAGAATCTCAGTAAAAAAAGTAGTTTAAAAAATACAAGTAAATCTTGCAAGAATGTGCAAAGAGTGTTTACTATGAAATTATTTTCCTAGTAGAAAGAGTTTTTTACTGAATTTTTAAAGCCTCACTTTAAGAGCTGCAAAAATAGGTTTTTTTTCATAGTAAAACAAACAAAAAAGTCATCATTAAACCAACATGGAGCTGGATTTAAAGTTCGTTTGGTTTTCCTGCTTCTTTACAAAGAAACTCTTGATTGGGAAGTCAGACACTGGACTTCAGGTTCTCTTACTGCACTTAGAACTTCATCCCTGACAGCGTCAGGAGTTAGTGTAGCAACTCTCCGTCCTCTCTGTAGGATGCTCCAGCCGTCAGCATTTCTCCTGCAACAGGGAAAGCCGCAGTTAACCAGGGTTAATGCAGCCCCTGGGCTTTGGGAGGAACAACCTCTGCAGCCTCTGGGTTGTGGCACCTCAGCCCTGGGGTGTGGTGACCCCAGGGACATTTTGGGTGCTCCCCATGCAGATCCCTACCGTCGGGTGCTGGCAGAGGTGGGCGTGGGTGGGTGCCGCACAGACGGGGCAGACGTGGCAGCCGGGGGTGAGGCGGGGGACGAGGTGGGCCAGGGTCCCCTCCCCAGCCAGGGGACACACGGGGCAGCAGGCTGTGTCGCTGTGGACCAGGGAGAGGTGCAGGCGGTCGGCGCAGGGCGGGCAGACGGGACCCCGTGGGCTGTGGAGAGAGAGCCAAGGGTGAGCCCCGAGGGGTTCATGTTGGGAACTGATCCTCGCTGAGGCAGCACGGGCTCCTGCACCCACGAAAGCTGGTTGCATTAATTATTTCAAAGATAGTAGCTTTTTTAACTCAAACAAGCAGCAACGCACAAATGCAGAACTGAAACGGCTCCTCCAGGGTCAGGACTAATAGCAAGGAACAGCATGAAATTAATGACTGGTAAAAAGAGGTTCATACTTACAAAAGCTAAGGCAGGCGGATGCGCAACCCAAACCATGTTTATTTTAACCAAATATTTATTTGAATTTGCCTCCGTCAATGATGACTCTTAAGGAAGCTTTGTGGGCTTGAGAGAGCACAAGACTCACGTGGACAAGTGTCAATAAATAACCTGAGCACCCATCACCTCGCCCACCTCGTCACTGCTCTGCCCCAAACAACCTAACTGTGCCTCGAGTGGAAAAAGCAGGGCTGCGAGCAGAAAGCCCATGCTGCAGGGTCTCCTACACTCCCAGGATTTTTACGCTTAATAAAAACCAAAACTCCATCACGGGCCAAAGAAGACACGAGGCTGAGCCAGCTGAGGAGCACAAGCTGATTCAGAGACGCCCCAGGAAACCGCACAAGCCTTGTCCAAATAAACCTTACACCAGTTTCACCCCTTTGCTTGCACGCTGGCACCATGCTTTCATCAGGACCCAGAGCTATAAGCAAGAGGAACCAATGTTTATGCACCTCCATCGTTATTTTATTCTAAGTTGAGCAGTTAAATAATCAGCTCAGAGGATGCTTGGTGCACACCACAGTGCTGCCCGCCACCTAGAGCCCCCCGCACCGCCCACCCCACACTCACCCTCTGTCCGGCCACTCCCTGGGTGCTGTGGGACCCCCATCGCTCTGGCCAAGGTGGGCGCGCAGCCAGCTTTCACAGACGGGACAGACGTGGGGGCTGCGGGGAAGAAGCACCATTGAGGATGAGCATTAGGGAGACTCAAAAATCACAGTGAAGTTCAGCACCTCCAGCACCCCCAGTAACGAGGAACCGTCCCGAGCAGGATGAGAACCTGCCTTGGGGTGCAGACCCAGCAGGGAATCAGCTCCATCACAAACCTCCCCGGCTTGGCTGAAACGTACCCCGCTAAGGAAACAGGAGAAACACGTGCTGAATGCCTTTTAAAGGCACTGAAAGAACACTGCACAAAAATTGGCCAGAGCGCTTTGTTTTAGGAGGAAAAAAGCAGAGAGATTAGTGTTTTAGAAGTAATTAAATGCTGCAATTCTCAGCACAAGAAAAAGGAGGGAATAACAAGGAGGTGCAGAATACCCTTATTTTCTACTCGAATAAATACAGTTCTACTCTACTCTGAAATTATTTTTATTCAAACCCACCATGGCATCTGTGTATTTTTAAGAGGAAGACAGAAGACAAACCTTTCACGGTCCCTGGGCTGCTCTGCCTCGCTCCGCTCCGGAACAGCTTCTCCCGCGCCCTCACCCCGCAGCACATCTGCAGCTTTGGCAGGAAAGCTGAACACAGAGAGAGAGAGAGGACAGCCTGAACCCACCTGAATCTGCAGCTTTACGAGAATGACTAGTGCCCTATGGACCCATTTTTTTCCTGAACAGTAAATTCTTTCTACTCCTAAAACCAGACCTAACGGAGCCAAAGGGATTCAGACTGCAGAACCGGCTCTATCCCTGTGCAGATGTTTTCTCCCCCGCGAGAAGTCCCCTTTCCCCCCATTGTGTTTTACATGGACCCACGCAAGGGGAGCAGGAGCAAGCCCCCGGGTGGTACCTGGTGTTTTCAGGGCTTTGTCTCTCCCCGTCGCCGATGCTGAGGACCGTGTAGGTGTGTGGGGTGCCGGGCTGGGTGCGCAGCCAGTCCTCGCAGGTGGCACAACCGCGGCGTGGGGGGTCCGGGCAGGGGGCCAGGGCGGCGTGGAGCTGCTCTGGGCAGGTGGGGGACACATGGCAACTCGTCGTGTGGCTGCGGATGAGAGAGATGGGGGAATCTCTCCTGCTGAGCCCCGAGAGCACCCA
Source organism: Pterocles orientalis (assembly GCA_011057875.1). NCBI lineage: Eukaryota > Metazoa > Chordata > Aves > Pterocliformes > Pteroclidae > Pterocles > Pterocles orientalis. The sequence goes on from WKFP01014157.1 coordinate 55,111, forward strand.
GCAAACACCAAACCCTCCCGCAAAGCTGCGATTGCCTCTTCGGTGAGCAGCGTGTTCATCGCAGAGGTGTCGGTGTTTTAGATTCAGAAACTGCATAAAGATGTGCCGTACCAGCGTGGTCAGGCACGGCAAGGTTTGTAGCAAGAAATAACCCCCGTGAGATCCCTGGGTATAGTCAGAAACAAGCTTTTGGGCAGACAGACAAGCAAACCTACCAAAAATAGGAGTGCCAGGGCATGGGCTGCTTCTCGCCATCCGTTATCTTCGGGTGCATCGGTGGATCCCCTCCCTTCGCCTCGTGCTGGTGTGAATGTGTATCGTAGGAGCTGAAGAGACAGAAAGGAGAACATTCACAGAATAAAAAGCAACTTAGCGACATGGAACAATAGTACAAACAAGGCAAAGACACACTGACAGTAGTTACTATCACTCAGAGCTTAAAAGGCAACGGCCAGTTATCATTAGGGAAAGTTGGGATTGATGAGGGGCAGCTTAGGCTCACTTACTTGTTTTTAGTGACTTCGTGCTTCCTGATGAAAAAAACCAGAAATCCAAGCACTGGGGCACATGACAAACAAAGAAGAAAACAAAATTAAAAATAAACAATAAATTTGGCAGGTAATTTAAGCAAAACACTGCAGTTCAATAAAAGACTGGCAGCAAAATTCTCTGCTGCTGTCACCACCCAGACGCCCATCACAGCTGATGGGGTGTTTTATACTGACACAGACAATCCACCCAGCTGCTACCCAACAGCAGGGAAACCCCTCGATCCTGATCAGGGACACTACAATGAATAAACCAAGACCACTGACTCCAGGTATTTAACAGCAAATAACAATTTTCATTATTAAACTACTTACCCATGACAACAGGAATGATACTTACTAGAAAAGAAAATAATGAAATTGATGTTAAAAAAAAATGAAGCCAACAATGCTGACAACAGAGAAGTTCTTTAATCTATCCCCACAGAACAATATTATTCAAACCCAGGTAACCACAACACTGCTGAGGAGACAAAATGCTGAAGAACGATCTGTCATTAACCGCTACACACAGCGCTGTGCTTTCCTGGAGTCCCTCATCCCCCTCTCCCCACCAACAGAGCTGAGGTCTGCAGCTCCAGGCTACCTCCAGCTCAGCAGCATCCCACTACAGCCAAGAGAACGTCAGCAGTTTCTACTGAGATGCTTGGCTACATGGAGGGAGATTTGAGCATCAAAAATCCCACCCTGTACCATGCCAGCTAAGGACTCACCCAGCTGGGAGCAGAGAGAAAAGAGGAATGAGCCCGTGTGAAACCCTTAAAACTGCAAGATGGACCCACCGAAAGAAATGAAGAAGGCACAGCGAGAGCAGAAAACCAACAGCACAAGGAGTCACAGGCACCCGAGGTGGAGCAATTAGAGCAATTAAAAAGCCCCCGAGGCAGAGAGCCTCTCCTGAGCGCTTACTCAGCCAGTAGTAATTCTCTGCTGTCCTCTCTTCCGAGGGTTCTGTTTGGTTTGTCACTGCTGCAGAGAGAAAATAGAGAAACCACAGAGAGAAAAACCAAAGCAAAACCACTCAAAATTATATTTTCTAGAATTCTCCATTTATACATAATACATGTAATACTGCAGAGAGGAGTAAAGGCAGCGTGGGCAGGAGACTTGTGCATCTGTGGCTACAACAGCGAGAGCTATGGGGGTGTCAGGCAGGGACCCTCTGGTGACACCACGAGTGTTACAGGCGGAGGGGGGTCTGCTGTCCCACTTGGCAGCAGATATAAACCCATTCTGAGGTTAGTCCACCAGCTGTGCAGTTACTGATACACTTCACACAGTCTGTTAAAATTCTGTCTGTTCCTCTTGAAGGGAACGATGTGAGCCTGTGTACACCCGTGCCTGGCATTCAGCCCGGCCCTTGCAAAGCCCCGACTCCGTAACCATCACTGCTGCTCCCCTGGAAACAAACCCTACAGGAATGCCTGTCCAGACTGGGGTCCTTCCCCTTCCGAGAGAAGGGAATTAGGACTAATTAACTGCACTGCAAGAAAAACTACTTGAGAACAGGACAATTATCCAGCAATGCTCACCCCTGCATTCGGGAGGAGAGCTGCTCCAGACGCCATCCACCCTGTTCTCCGTTGTACAATGAAGAGTTCCGTTCCCCACCAGCTGCAGCCCAGGGTCACACGTGTATATCACGACGGAGTTGTACACAAACTCCTCTGAACTGTTGCCGTCGTGCTTCCCATCAGGAACAGCTGGAGGCGGGGGACAAGAAATAGCTGGGGGAGAAAAAGGAAAGAGTTGAGAGCCCTGGGATGCTCTCACCCATCCTATGAAGAGAGGAAAATGCCAGCACCGCTTGCTTGGAGCTCGCACTGCACCAGTGCCAGGAGCAGGGGCTGCAATGGGAGCACTGGGCACCCTCTCAGCATGCCGTGACTTGCAGATGCCGCCCAGCCTGCTGCCCACAGGGACACCGAGGCTGCTGGGTGGCTCATTTCTGTTGATCTCTCAAGTGCAGGAGAAACCAGTGATGCTACGGGCTGGTCCCTGTTTCCATTGGGCCAGCCGTCCCCGTTCCAGAGGTATTTACTGAGGTATTTACCGAACTTTGTTTAGTAAAATCAACACTTGATTCAATATTTCTGAGATGGAATATTTGTTTGTCAAGTGCTGGACAACCCCACTTACCCTGACAAGCTGGAAGCCGACTCCAGGCAACACCACCCCCCTTTAGGGAACACCAGATGAGAGGCGATGCCCCCTTCAGTGTGTACCTGCAGGGGGCAAAGGCACATCCCCAAATCAGTGCAGTCACCAACCAAGAACGTGCCACCCCAGAGGGGTGCCAAGGACTCGACAGGCAGAGCCCCTTCTCCCAGCTCGCACACCAGTGGCTCCGGCCAGCAACTGGGATGCAGTGGGCAGCTGGCTTCACACTCACCCCCGGTTACAAACTACACCTGCTCTTGTACCGAACAGATGATCACTCGTAATAACTTTGCCATTTTCTGGATTTGCTGGAACACCACAAGACTTCCCTAAAAAAGAATAAGACTACCCTTAGGACACTACAAGGGTGGAAAAAAACCCCACAGATGTATTTTTCATAACAGTATGGCAATGTCAAACCACGCATTTGATGGTATTTAATGTTAAATGCCGTTAAAAAAAGCAATCCGAAAATACAAACGAGATGTGACACTGAAAACAAAGTGCTGGGAGGACGTTGGGGGAAATGAAACGACACGGAGAGACTCACTGTGACACAGCTCGGGAACCTCTGACCATTTTAAATTTTCAAGACAAGTGCTGGTGGGGAGCTGGTCTGTGGTGTTCTCATAGCCTGGGCGACAAACATACTTCACCGTGACCTCAACAGCATAAAAATTCTGTATTTCATCTTCTTGTGATATTCTGGCGAAACGCACGTGTGGCGGGCTGGGACAGCTACCTAGCAGCGATGAAGACAACCAAAGCATAGAGTTACAAAGCAAAAAAAAAAACCTCAGAATTTTGCATTTAACTACATAGAAACATAAATCCAAGTGATAATGCACAAGCCTCCCTGAGATATGGATACCAAAAATACTTTTAAGAAGGTGATTGGCAGTTCATGTAATTAAAAAATATCCCTAGGTGACTATTTAACAGAAAAAAGATTTTAAATGTCAAAATTTGCCCTCTTACAATCATTCACAAGCACAGTGCTTTGCTCCCTTGCCAAATCCGCTGATGAAGTGTTTGAGGTGGGGAAGCTCAGCCAGTTCTCGCTGCGGAGGTTTGCAAATCCCTGGTGCCAAACTTTCCCCTTAGCTAAGCCTTGCGTCAGCAGTCAGCTGTGCCAGCGCTTCGCCACTATAGTTCTGCCCCTCTTCTCTGTGCTTCCCTGAGCTCTTGATCTATTTTTATTAACACACAAGCGCCAGCACGCGGCTCCAACAGACTAAGAGTTAGGCAAAAAGGACAGTAAGAAATTCTCTGACCAGAAACTCGGTCATGCATCACTTTGGATGGGGAAACCCTTGAAACAGCGATTGCTAAAGCACTGACTGTTTTCACAAGCAGCGTGCATCTCTAAGCAACTCATTTCAGGAAAAAAGTGAAATACTCACGGCCACAGAACTCCGGGAGGTTGGACCACTGGGAGTTTGCAAGGCACTGGATGGTATCTGACAGCAAGGGGCGTTTCACGTAACCCGTAAGGCACCTGTAGGTCACCCTGGAGCCCACGCTGAAGCTTTCCCGATATTTAGTGTCCTCTGGGGGCTCTGCAAGGCTTACATTTGGCAACGGCCCGCAGTCACCTGTAGCAAAATAAACACGGGCTTAGCTCCGGCTCCCGGGGCTGCGGGACAGCGCGGCACACACGGCGGCGGGGAGCACACGGAGCACACGCCCAGGGTGACCAGCTCCCCACCCTTGCGCTCCCCCATCGCCCCCCGTGGACTCACCCCACGCCGCGGGCAGCAGCAGCAGCAGCAGGATCCCGGGCAGCGGGAGCGCACGTCGGCGCCCGGAGCCCATCGGTGCCGCGGGGTGCGGGCAGGGGTGCGGGCAGCCCAGCGCCGGCCCCGCCCGGGGGTGCAACCGGGTGCTTCCCCGCCTCCAGCGCGGCCCCCGCTGGGGACTGGCTCAGGAGCACCCGTGGAGCTGCTGCCACGCGTGGGCAGTGCAACAGGCGGCTGCAGGCAGCACCCCGAGCTGGGGGACGTGCGGCCAAAAGCAGGCTGAGCCCCCGCCCGCCTCCCGCCCCCTTCCTCTGGTCTCATCTCTGGGAAATGTTCTGATGAAAGTCTTATCTGCAGCTGGGAGGGGGAGTGGGTTTTGGCAGCGGGTGGTTCTGCTCCGGTCTGTGCCAAGAGGCACGCCTGGCATCCCGAGGAGTGCGCTGGGGCTCCCCAGACGCCCTGTGCCTTGGCCTCTCCTTCACATCATTTCTCTGCACCTTCCCATAAAGACACACCTCTCTCCAAAGCTGCCAAGTCCCAAGGGAGAAGAAAAGAAGAACAAAAAAAAGCAGTGGGTCTTACCACCTCCAGCTGTGAACCCTGCAGCACACCCCAAAGCTGGGAGGGGCAGAGAATGTCCCATTTGTCCCCCATCACTGGTTCTGCTGCTTTCAGGGATGAGAGTTGCATCTTCATCGATGCTTTCTCCAACAGCGTCTGGCGCAGGGAGGCCAGCACAGCAAACCTCGGGGGCACCAGCCCCTCCAAACCGTCTTTAGACATCACCTGCCTGGCCCTAGGAAGAAACCTCGGTGAAGAGAGGCTTTTCTGCAAGAAGGGAGGAGAGACAAAGGCTTTCCTCCAGCCCCAGGAGTGCACGAGACAGCGGGGATACCAGCATTTCCACTGTTACTGCCCCAGATAGACACAGAACTCTCTGAACTAGACGCTGCACTGCTTCAAAGGCTCAGGGATGTCCCTGGCCCCTGCCTTGGCTCTGTGCTGGCACGGGAGAGCAGAGCTGCTCTGGGATCTCTTCCCGGAGGGCTGGCAGGAAGGGCCAGAGGAAAGGTTGTGGCTGTGTTTGCTGCCCCGTCCCACTCTGCAGAGCAGCACTGCCAGTAAGGGGCCATGTGTCACCCCACCCCGAGGCGAGGGCAGCCAGCAGCAGCCTGCCTGCACCTTCCTGCCTCCCTCTGCATTTGTTATGCAGGAAACAGTGATGTTTTTATGGAGAAGCTCATTTTTTTCCACTTTATTTCCCTTTACAATACAATTTAAGCTCCAAGCCTGTAACAAAAGTATTTGCAAATGAGGCCAAGACACGTTTTCTTAAGGGAGGAGTCAAGCAGCCTGGATAACACATCCCTTTAAAACCAGCTGCTGTAGTTTGAACTCAGTGATATCTCCTTGCGGACAGAGTTCAGATTTAACCCTTCAACCAGCTGCTTTCCTACCTGAGGCCACACAGGAGACATCTGTGCCTGCTGAGACCATCAGGGTCAGGCCAGCCCTGTCCCTCTGCCACCCCCTTTTCTGTCCCATCTTGCCGGGTATTGCCCCACTAACTGTCCAAGCGCTGAAACCTCCCTGGCACGAGCTGCCCAGCAGCTGAGCCCTGCGATAGCGGCTCTGCGCCTGCTCAGCTGGAGCTGCTGAGGGCGACTTGCTTTATCTTGCTGCGACATCCCTTCCCCATGCTGCAGAAATCAGGCCAAGCAGATGGAGACAGCAGAAGTGAAAGCACATACAGAGGGGAGCCTGAGCTGTGCTGCTCCGTGCACCGACACGGCCAGGCGCGGACTGCAGCAACACGAGGTTTCCAGCAAAACCAGGGTGCAAAAAGCTGGAGCTGCTCCTGTTTTTCCACAGAAACTTGCCCTTGCCCGCTCCTGCCATCCCTGTGCAGGGCAGCAGCCTGGGACATCGCCCACAGCTCCCAAAGCCTTTCTGGGACCAGCCCCCTGGGTCTGCCCGGGCTGAGCGGGGACTGGCAGCAGGGGGGCTGCAGAGCTGGGAACTGCGACGGCTAAATGGGATTAAGGCAGGTGTGCATCACTTCAGACCAGTCAGCTTGCTTTTTCAGACCACACTAGAAACACTCATTCCCAAACAGTACTGCATGGATTTTCTTTCCATTTTTTTTAAGCCAAGTTAAACTTGCATAGGAGGCCATTTAGAAAATAAATAAGGAAGAGTGCTGGTAAAGAACTGATCGGACAGCAAATCTGACCATTATCAAGACATCTCTAAAAGCTGATACCTTCCTGAAAAGAGCAGAGAAATGAAAAGGGAACAGGATGCGGTTGAAGTCACAGGCTATCCTTTATAAGCAATTACCGTTTGTTACTAAATGTGAATAAAACCCCAGAAAGGCACCTCAACCTGAGGCGATTAGTGTATTAGACAACGATGGTAAGCAGCCAACAACGTGAACCCGGCATTTCCCGTTTCTCTGTTGCAGTTTGACAACACTGGAGAGTACAGTCAGCAGTTAGTGTCCGTGTCCGCGTGTAGCCAATGTGCTCACAGCCCGCAGCGTTACGGAGCTGCCTTCTTCCGTTCGGAAAGCAGAAGTAGCTCCTTTGCAACACAAGATCCACGAACCACCCGTGGCTGTTACCTTTCATATAGTCTGAACAGAAATACGAACGATATATACGTGTCTGATAAAAAAAAACCTTTTGCTAAAGAAAGCGCCTGAAGATATAAAGATCAACATCCAATTAAATGTGTGAAGTGTTATAATTTCCTAAAAGAAATGAGCTCATGACTTTGCGAGACAGGGGAGGCAGTATTTTGGTTGCAGCACAGCCCTGCTGACAGCTCGCATGGGTGGATCTGCAACCGGACCGCGCTGCAGCCAGAAATTCCCGAGCCGTTATGGGCGCAGCTCAGCCCAGCAGCGAGGTTTGGGTTTTTACCAGCAGCCCCGTGGGTCTGTGTGTTTACAGGGATTGTCATGGCAGCAGGTCAGCGTTGCTAACGAGCAGGGAAATCTGTGGCTGTGGAAACACCGAGTCAAGCTGGTTGTGACATAACCGAGCGCTGTCAGAAATTCTGCAGAAAGCCTGAGGGCTCTGTGAGAAACTGCAGCTTCTCCCCCCCCCAGCCTGAAGAAAGGCTGTCGGATCAGCAGGGAATCGCAGCTGGACCGGGGATGTGAGGAGGAAATTACTGAAAGAGGGAAAAACGCAGATGGGAGAAGCAACTGTGGGAATTAGCCAACTGTTGTGCAAATAATTTTCAAACAGTTTCTTGGAACATTAAAACATATTGCAATGATTAAAAAAAAAGCATTTTGTATGTGCACATGGGACAGAGCTGATTCAGCTTTTTTTAAAGCAAAGTGCAAGAGTCCTGACGAGTACGACCATTGCGTGGGGCACTTCAGGAGCAGAACACGGTGAGGGGTTTGCATCCTTTGTACTTACGGCGCAGCTTTTGTTTGAAAAGATAACAGTATATTTGGGTAGGTGGGTTCCCATTTAACTGCATCTTGTCGAGATCTGCAGTGGGACGGCAGAAGAGCAGCAGGTGCCAGTTGTCTGTGCACCCACGCGAGGAAAGTGCAGACGCCTCCTCCCAGGGTTTCTCCCGCGGATGTCCCTTTGTCACCGTGTCACTGGAGGAGAGCAGCCCCGTCAAAGCTACGGATAAATTTTCCCGTGCACTTGCCCTGGCCTGTGTACACAGCCTGGGGGAAGGAAACATTCACGTAAATTTCACCTCGGCTGGAGTTTTAAGGAGAGTTAAGCTTTTTGCCCAGATTTTTAAAAATCCGCCCAGCTTGGGGGTGAATTTCAGCACTTTAGAGAGGCCCCAACCAACCCCTCCTTCAAGCACCAGAGGCTGTTTTCAGGCATCGTTCCACTTTCCCCATCCCATCCCCTGCTCCAGCCCTTCTGGCACCGAGGGGCTGGTTTTACAGGACCCGAGCGCTGGGGCATGGAGCCAAGTTCCTGAAGCACAACACGGAGCAGCGTTGCTCACGCGTTAGATCGTATGTCAAGCTGCTGCTTTGACACCATCTCCTGAAGAAGTGCCAAGAATGACAAAAGAGTGAAAAAGGGAAAACCAGCAGCAGGAGGTTTTTACATCAATCTTCAGTCTGGAGTTACATAATAGAGCAAAGTAGGAACTTTTAGGAAAAAAAAAAAAAAAGGACAAGGTTTTCCTCTTTCCTTCAATGCTGTGTGATCTAGGATGCTTCCAGCCTTCATTTGTTCCTACCAAGGGCCCAGCGTCACCAAACTTCATCTCCTTTAAGGCCTGCAAAGCCCTTCTTGGAGCCTTTTCCATGCACTGGTACCACTGCAACACCTTCCCCACGTGCACTGCCAGCAGAGCCCACCCTGCAGCCCCCTTACCCCGGTTTGGTCCGTGTGACTCACCATGACCTGCTTACAGCTCCCACCCGGACACCGTTCCCAACACCACTGGCACTCACCCTTGTCAGGGGTAAAACAATCCTCTGCAGCGGATGGGAAATCGGCTGTAGCAGCACTTCTGCCACGTCCGGCTCCTCCTGGCTGCCCACGACCTCGCTGGCGTGGAACAAGGTTCGTGTCAGTGCATCGCTGCTCGCTGCCGGAGCAGGGCCAGAGCCCCAGCATCCCTAAAGGCTACCTGGGATAACGTTATCTCTTGTTTTTCAATGGGTTAAACAAAATCTAATAACTCAGGGCCAAGGAAACAAATGAAAATACATTTTCTACAAAGCAAACTTTTTTTAAGGGGAGAAGGTCAGCACAGGCAAACCTGGCCTTTGAACCAGATGGCCAACCAGTGAAAAAATATAAATTGTACAGAGAAAACTTACAGAAGAAAAGAACATGAGAAAAAAAAAATCACTCACTTCCACAAAACGATGCAACTTTAGACCGTTCTAAGTTTTCAAAGCAGCTGGCTTGGGGGAGGATGCCAGAGATCCCCATGTACTTTGGAGGACACGCGGATCCTTGGCTGGTCCAAGGAGAATAGTAGTTTGGGGTTTTGTACAAAGGTACGACAAATCTGAACGCTGAGGTAGCACAGCTCCTTGACACTGAACAGAAACACGGGAAAAAATGAAATCTCCAGGGTGAGGACTGGGAGTAAGCAGGGAGTCCCACTGATGAGTTCCCCTGAACTCCAAATGAGCCACCGGGACTGACCTGGTGTCCTGGAGAAAGAAGAGGAACGGGAGGAGGAGATGGTGTTTTGCAGTGCCTCTTTGTACAGGCTGAGCTTCTTTTCCCATGTGACAGCCTTCTTAGGTGGCTGGATGGCGTTTGCATGAGAATCTGAAAGAATGAAAATCACGGTGTGAAATTCATCAAACGGCTTGTTCATAGAAATGGGATAAAGGAGCAAATTAAGTTGGGAAACGTGGGACTTAGTTCATTACAGAACCATTCCAACTCACTTTTGGGAGGAGGACTCCTTCCCATTACTTTTGCTCCAAATTTGACAGATGCGCTTTTCTCTAGGGTATAAAGAATAAGCATTGTTAGGAGCACTATGCCTTTCTTGCACAGACTGTTCATTCCTGCACTGCATTTTTTCTCTTTAAAATTACAGTATGGCTTACTCCAGACACGTCCTGTACTAAGCAATCACAATATGTTAATCTGGTGCATCCCAAATACTGAACTCGGAATAAATACTAAACTCAGATGAAATCACCTTTGCATGCAGGCGCAGCTCCGCTCCAGACCCCGTTTGTTTTGTCCGTGCTCGTACAGCGGATGCTCACATTTCCAACAAGCTGGAAGCCAGGGTCACAGCTGTAAGTCACTGTGGAGTTATAGGCAAATTTTTCTACACCTTCACCATCATGCTTTCCATTGCTAATTGGAGGTGGTGAAGAGCAGGTAATTACTGCAGGAAAGAAGGTCGGTGTGAGTATTGCTAAAAACTTCAGTAATAATGAAAATGCAAAATGTTTCTTAAGAGTCCAGCTGAGATTCTTGAAGAGAGCAGACTGCTTGGACAGCCAGAGGTGGGTAACCTGCTGTCTAGACCATCTCCCTTTTGTTTCTGAAGTGTTTCTGCTGTCCTGGCTTTCTTCCTCTGACTCCAAGCATCACAAAAATAAACAGGCAACTAGTCATGCCCTGGCTTGTGATTCCTAGAAATCTCATCCCGTCAGATTTGCTGCTGCCTTAAGTCATGAGAAAATACACGGATCTTGGGGGAACAAAACTGCTGAAATACGGTGTCAGCAGGAAAATGGGTATTCGTCAGCTGCAGCGTTGGTGACAGATCCGCCACGTGACAGCGACAAAACACCACGTGAAGACAGGTTTAGAGTAGGTGTTAGCATACAGGATCTACTGAAGTCAAAAGTAAGGTTGGATTAATCTTACATTCACAGGTTGGAAGTTTACTCCATTCAACATCGTTTCCTTTAAGCTGGCACCAGATGAAATTACTGCCGTCTAATCTGTACCTAAGTGAAAACACAATAAAACAAAGAATCGTGTAACTATCCAGAAACAGAATAGTTTTTCCCCAGTACCAGTATGATCAGGAGCATAGACCAGGCAGTTTTAAATCGCACAGGTACAAGCTGGTTAACAGGAGAGCTCCTTCACCTCGCCCTCCACCAGGACCCCTGTTAATCTATTTTCAGGCGATCCTCTCTGACTCCCTGCAGAGAGCATCTTCCACCGCACAGACGGGAGAAGTCGCAGCTGGCACCCAGCAGAGCACGCAGGGAACGTCGGCAGCGCTGAGCCTGGATGCGGATTCCCGCACGGATGCATTGGGCTCAGGTTTGCTGAACCAGGGACTATTCTTCCCTCCCTGCTTCCTGCTGGAGAACAGTGCTGGGATTCAGGCTGCTGGCACCCAGCACCTTTCCCACACTGCTGTCACCCACCAGGATGCAGTGACAAGGTGACAAGAACCCTCCTGAGCACATGCAGCATCTCTAAAGGCTGTGGCTCATCTTGCCTATCCCTCCATCCTGATGTGTGTTTCCAAAAATTAGCTGAACCCCAGAAGGGTGGGACATGCTGTCATTTCCCCAAAGCCCATCCTAAGGGAATATCTGGAGAAAAAAAAAAAGCTCTGTTACATTTGCAGCAGCTGCAAAGACTGGCAGAACAAGCAGGATGATGCCAGCTGACTCCTGCTAGGGAGGAATACTCGCTGGAGTTGCAAGAGCTTAATTTTTGCACGTCAGTGTACTGCATGTGTGCCCTGATTGAAAGCAGGCAGAAAGTGTGAGTCAGGTCACTGACTGGTGGAAAGCGTGCTTCACTGCAGCTCTCTGTCTGAACATAATTCTATTTTTAAAATTCAGACATACCCCTTTTTATTCAATCTATCTCAGATGTGTTAAGCTTGTTTTGAAGTCTCTAGTTCCAAGCTGATGGCAGAAGCAGTCCTGTTGGGATGGATACCCTGGGGCCGTTACATTGCCTCTGGATGATGCCTAAAGGGGAAGGCAGCCGTAAATACAGACCCTGGGCCCTTCCCTCCAGCTGTGTCTCTTCCTTCCCAGCCCAAAGCTGTAATTCGAGCGGGAAAAGCAGCCTCATGCTCTGCACCCAGAGCCCCACTGCAGGAGCGATATAATGGGAAAGAGCAGCCCAGCGTGTCCACGGGCTCGTTGCACCGGAGGGAGTTTGTATTCCAGCCCTGGCCCCGGTGTGCTGGAGCTCAGGGGTCACCCTGCAACTCACCCGTCTTTGCAGAACACGTTCACTCTTGCACCAAACTGAAAGTCCGTGAGAGCGACCATCCCACCCCCCGGCAGCGCTCCCGGCTCACCGCAGGATCTCCCTGCAGAGAGCAAGGCTGGAGTTAGCAGAACACAGTGATGGAGACATAAAAAAACTGAATAAAGGACAAACTTAGAGGGTTATACCCAAAGGTACCAAAGTGTTTTACTCCCACTGACAGAGCAGAGATACTCACTCCTGCACAGCTCAGCAGCTTCCGACCACGCCAGGTTTTCAAGGCAAGTGCTGGTGGGGGAACTTTCCGAGGTGTTCTCGTAACCAGGGCGGCAGATGTAGCTCACATTGGTCCCAACAGGAAAGAAATTAATCCTCTCGTCTGCCTTGGACAGGGCAGCAAACTGCAGCCTTGGCGGGGCAGCGCAGCTCCCTGGCAGCCAAGGAAAGTGGGTTTGAAAGAGCCGCCCGTGGGGAAGCACGCAAAATAAACTTCAGCATCGCAGGAGTGCTCTCGTTAAGGTGCTTTTGCAAAGCTCCTTCCGTGCATTGCAGACTGCTTCTGTTTTCACACCAGCTGCTGCTCTGCTGAATGCATCTTTTGCAAAGCGCAGATGAAGATGCATTCAGTGCTCGGACAAAGCTGTTAGTAGGAAATCAGGAGTCACGTGCAAGTGCCGTGGGCTCAGGAGGTGTGAGAGCATCCTGGGCTCCAGCCACCATCCTGCTGACACCTGTGACACCAGGCAGGGATCCTGCACCCACCAGCAGCTCTGCCAACAGCAGCTCAGGGCAGGGGGGGGGTTGTACTTCGCCAGGAGGACTGGTGCCATTGCAGAGCAGCCGCTGCAAGGGGCAGAAATTTTAAGGCAAGCGAGAGACAGGCAAGGGAGCCGCATTTCAGAGAAAGGAGGTATTTACGGCCACAGGGCTCGGGCAGCTTTGACCAGCGCGCGCCGGGCAGGCACTCCACTGTGTCCGACCTCCCGGGGATTTTGATGGCGCCTTCGATGCACACGTACGTCACCCTGGATCCCACGGGGAAGCTGCTGGCGTGCTCGTCACTGGACGGTCTGGAGTGGGTCATGCGAGGCGGGGGCCCACAGTCACCTGCAGCAGGAGAAGACCTCCTCGGGTGAGGACCCCATTCCCCAACCCCTTCCCCAGCCCTAGTGAGCATCCCAGCAGGGTGGCTGGGCTGGCCCGGGCTTCCCCTCTGGGCAAAGGCACCGGGCAGGGCTGCACCCGTGGGAGCATCACGCGATGGGTCCCCAGGCTGGGGGACATGGCATCACCCCCCCAAGCCCCTGAGCACCAAGGTAGGATCCAGGCAGGTCTTGCTGGTCCTCCCCGTGCATCCCATACTCACCGCGAGCCGTGGGCATGCCCAGGAGCCCCAGCAGGGGCAGGAGCAGTGCAAGGTGGCCAGACCCCCGTGGCCCAGGGGGTGCTGTACAGCTCGGGGTGCCCAGGCGCTTCCCCCGTCCTGCTTCTCCAGGCTCCATCGCAGGGATTTCTGTGTTCCTCTGTCGAGCACCGTTGGCTCCAAAGGCCTGTTTCCGAAGCTGGGAGGAGATGCAGCACAGCAGACTCTGCCAAGCCTCTGGAGCAGTGGAAACCTCTCTGGAACACCCACGGAGCTAAACCCTCTGTCAGGGACACGGAGAGCAGCCAGGGGTGGGGACAACTGTCATCTGCAGGCTCAGGTAAAACCTCCTGACCCACCGTAAGAGATGGGGGAATAACCCAACCTTTTTATTTGTGCTGAACCGGGCAGTGAGCACTGACCAGCACAGTTTTACCAAACCCAGATGCTACCAGAGCAGAAAAGACCCCCACCCAGCCCCAGGCTGTTTCCAGGGTCGGAGAATGCCTCCTTAGTCATTCGCTGGCAGGTGACACAGCACTGATCTTCCATAAGCAGAGTTAGTGGAAAAAAAATTAAAGCATTATCCTCTTTGTTTGTTAATTTTTGTGTTTATTGCCTGACTCATTTGTAATTAGGAACGGGTGTGAGCGAATACATCTGCACACTGACTAACACCCTGAAATATCCCGTCTGACATCAGGCAGGGCTGCTCAGATACACTCCTAGATACACGTGGGACGTAACACCCAGTTCTTATTCATGCTTCGAGCCTTGCACAGGGAGATAAGATGCTTTCCGTTTGCCGTCCCAGGTGAGCACAACGCGGCGGAGAGCAGGGTGTCACACCTGCTATTGTTAAACAGCAAATCAAGCTTGTCAGACTTAAGGAGAAGAGCAAAAACCCCTCTATGCTCTGGCATCTAGCAGAGCAAAAGCAGTCTCCCGTGCACTGGTTGTTATTTCTCTGGCTGTGTACATGCACGCACGAACCATAAAGTCACCGTGACCATTCTTGTAGATGCTGCGACTACACAAACTGCGTGTTCACCAAAGGAAAGGGGATCGTTACAGTGTGTTACAGGATTTGTTTGTTCAAGTTTTCTAGTTCCACCTTGAGTTTTTTAATCTCCAGAAACAGTTTTTGTATTTCCAGCAGAGTTTTCACTTCTGCTGTAGGCACACCGCAATCGAACACTGCTCGAATAGAACGAACCTCTTCGCACACATCAGCATCACCTTCTTTCTTCTGTTAAAATTTAAAACAAAACAAACCCCAAACAAACACATCTATGATTGCACTGCGGCAGGGGGAGACCCACCCGCTCCTCAGCTCCCAGCCCAAGCTTCCGACCCGTTTGCCACACACTGCCCCAGCACAGCCGGCATCCCCCAGCGGTACCATTAAAGCACAAGCTTTAAAGAAGTTCAAGCCGTTATTTTTCATATTAGAAATCAGGCAGCATCCATCCAGGGACTCGGTACTTACACACGCGGGCAGCGGTGTCCAGTGGCCGTCAGGCAGGCACGTGGCTGCGTCTCCATCGCCTGCAAAGCGGTATCCGTTGAGGCATTCAAAAGTAACAGTCGCATTTGTCTGGAACCCCGTTTTACCATCCGAAGGGCTTTTCAGCCTTCCGTTGGCCACCTCTGGTTGTGGACACAGAACTGAAAGGAAGTAGAAGACATTGGAAGGCAGCTCAGCAAGACGGTCATCGTTACCGAGGTAGGAAAAAACCCGCCTGGGCCAGTGCAGGTGAACTTAAACCCATGAAGCTCTGTGGTGAAGCTGTGAAACCAAACATTACAGCACAGTTACCTCCCCAGGCCCTTCAAGAGGGGTGGGTGAAGGTCAGAACAGCCCCTGAGAGGTGAAAGTCAGGAATGATGGCGTTTTGTGCTCTTAGAGCTTCTTTTATACAGGACTGTTGGGAAAAACTCACCTATTGCCTGGAAAACCTCACCTGTTTCTTCTGCAAAGAGAGGAAGGCTCCAGCAGAGCCCCGAGGACAGGCAGAGCCCTGCAGTGCTGCACCCAGCCTCTGCCCCACCATGGGGGCTGCTGCCTGGCCCCGGTCTGGTACCCACCTGGGCGGCAGGACGGCAGCGGGGGGTCCCAGGCACCATCGGCCAGGCACTGGCTCTCGGCATCACCCTGCAGCACGAATCCTTCCTCGCAGGAGAACCGCACGGCTGTCCCGTAGGGAAAGGTGACCCTCTGCGGAGTCACCCTGCCCCTCTCGATGGTGGGCTTGGGGCAGCGAACCACTGCGGGGAGAGAGCAGAGGTGGGAGCGGGGGTTCGGCTGCTGCCCTTCCCCAGGGACAGTGGGGACCCGGCTCAGGGGGGCAGAGCTGCTCCTCCTGAATGCCTGATGGCCATCAGTGCAGGAGAACCAGTCTCCTGTTCCCCTTTTCATCCCCAGTCCGGAGCTGCTGAGCCTGCAAAGGAAGCAGGATCTCTCGGCAGCCCCTCTTGCTTTTATTCCCATTTCACCAAGTGCTAATATTGCACCGAGAGCTGACATTGCACCCAGCTCCTGGCTTCAGTCGATCCCGTACAGGAGACACGACTCACCCCTGCACGACGGGGCAGGGCCGCTCCACGTCATGTTCACCCCATCGTCGGAGGTGCAGTGGATGGACTCGTCCCCAATGAGGGACAGACCCTCCCCACAGCTGTACTTCACCTCTGCGCCATACGGGAACTGCTGCTGTCCCGAGCCTGAGTGCTGCCCGTGGGCGATTTTTGGAGGGGGGCCACAGACTGTGAGAGAATAGAGGAAAGAAAAATTAAGATGAACGGGATCAGGGAATTATGAGTATCATGAACAGTCCAGAGAAGTAGCTGCAAGTCTCATTTCTCAACATATTTAGTGGATTACAGTTTTGATAGAAGATGAAAACATTAAACCCATTTAATAGGGTGACTCGGACCCCTTCTAACATCACCTTCTCCAGGAAGCGATGCTCAGGTTGTGTGATTTTCCCACTGCTGTTCCTACCCACCGCAGAGATGCAATTCCCGGCATCCCCCTGAGCTCCCGCCGCTCACACTCACCCTTGTCGCAGTACGGCACCGGGGGTCTCCACATCCCATCAGCCCAGCACTGGCTCCTCTGGCTGCCCCGCATCATGTAGCCAGGCTCGCACCAGAACTCCGCGTGCTGCCCCAGGGTGTATTCGGCTCGGGGGCTGATCTCCCTCCCGTGGGGGACAGCCGGACGGGGACACTGCACCTCTGAGGGACACCAGCATCAGAAAGAGCTTCCGAGGTTGGGTGAGGGAGGGGGGAGCAGGAGACATTCGCACGGGGGTGTTTTCCCATGGTGATGGTTTGCTGACCCCGAGACCCAGCCACGCAACCTGCTAACGCTGACAGACATCTCTAACCGGAGTGGGAATGCTCAGGGATCATAATTATGGGATAACAACCATTCTTCTTGGAGGGCAGAATGATCTGAGCCCTGTGACCAGCTATAAATTATGCTGAAGGGATGATACAGTCCTAGCTGCATCGTTGTTTGAACAGCTAAATAACCACTGTGAGCTGCAGCCAGTTCTTTTCAGCCACGCTGCCCTTTGAGCAGCACAATTATCATCAGCGAGAGCCAAAGCACTGCTCAGTAAAGTCCTGGCACAGCAGCACTAGCGGGTATTTTGAAAACGATGTTATTTCTGCATCATTAAATAGATGTTTGTTGGCAAAGCAAAAGAAACAGTGTACTCACTCTGGCAAAGCCTTGGGATCGGGGACCACGTGAAATTTTTGAGACAAGTAGTTGTTGGATTTACTTCAGGGAGTAAAGTGTATCCGGATCTGCAGAAGTACGTCACGGTTGTCCCAACTGGAAACTCGTGCTGAGGGGGTCTGTCTGCCTGGTCAACAGCAGGAGGGTAGGAGCAGCGACCTGGTGCCAGAGCAGGGGACAACACGGACCCTCAGAGCTGGGAGGTGTCACCCCCAGTCCCAATGGGGACAAAGCTGAGCCCTGCCTTTGGGGGGACCCCAGCCCCCTGGGCAAGGGTAGAACCCCAGAAAGTGAAATACAAGCCGGCAATTCCACGTGGGAGATGGAGCAAGGCAAAAAGAGACCTGTGCATACCCAGGGTGCAGGCGGGCATCCGCGGATGCCATCTGCCACTGCTCAGGCACCGCAGGAAGGTGGTGGAGCCCACGGGGACGTAGCCGGCATCGCACTCGAGTGTGGCCATGCTGCCGGAGGTGAAGATCTGGGTGGGTTTCAGCCGTCCGTGGGTGATGTCAGGGACGGGACACTGAGTCTCTGTGGGTCACCAAACAGACAGGGCTTGGCAGGGGTGTTCTCACTGAACTACGGGAACCAGCCGTCACGGCGCTGGTCAGTGGGAGAAGACAAATCAGTTGAACAAATGCAGCAACTGAGGCAGAGAGATCAGGGTTAATAAGCACGCTTGAGCAGCCACCACCAGTAGGATTTTTGGGCACTGCCCCCCCCCTGAGGAGGTAACTCCAGGGTGCTGGTACCCCACCTCCAGCTTTACAACAACCAAGAGGATCCCCAACCACTGCAAAATCCCGTCACTGACTTCCCAGCAAAAAAACTTGTCCAGCTACCGTATCTCCCATGAAAAATGTTTTGGGGCTGGTTACAAACTGTAAAAACAGAAAACTAAAGGCAGCTCTAACTGGGATTTGCTCAGGCCTTACAACAGATGCTGGCAGGTCACCACGACCCAGTGTGCCTCTGCTAAAATCACCCCTGGCTCACACCCTGGGACAGCAGCATCCCAGGGACCGGCACTGTACCAGGGCAGCGCTGGCGATGCTGCCTTGGGTACCAACACCCACGGAAAGAACGTCCCCAGCTTGGGTATCGGCTCCCCTGTGTGCCATGATTGGGTTTGGGGATGGCTGGCTTTGGGGGATGGCTGGCTTTGGGGGGTGGCTGGGTTGCAGAAGTAGATCTGGCAGCCGGGGGGCAGCAGAAGCCTCTATAGCGAGGCACTGGGGGGGGGCCCTGCACTCTGCAGAAGTTTCTCTAAAGGTCTCTTTTGAACGAAACTGTCAATTTGCAGGGAGAAACTGCACGCTATTCTCCTTCCTAGAGACCTTAGTCAGCACAGCCCCACTTCTCCTCTGCTGAAGCCAGCCTGCAGGGTGCACGGCCATTCACCAGCAACCTTTGAGATGTCTACAGGCTGGTCAGTGCTTAAAGATCAGCTTTGGCAGCAACCTGATACCACCCACATTGCTAACTAGGAGCCTTTTAATTAAACGGTAAAAACTGTTGCCTGTCTGATGGACTGTCTCCGTCTTAGCACTGTCCACATCTGTGAACCGTGGACTGTAAGGACCCTGGGAACAATTTCCCAGCGACTGCACTGATGATCGAGGATGACACACTGCCTGCGACACAAGTTCTGGACTCCAGACCAGACAAGAGACCTGTCCCCGGGCTGTCCCAGGGACAAGCTCAGACTCTGAGCAAGCTGTACTTAACACTGGTCCAAGGGGAATCCATACCCCAGCGCGGGAGTTTTGAAAAGCATTTGGAATTGGGGGTATTCCAATAATTGCAAGTATCTAGAGGTGCAGCTAGAGGAGAAATGAGCAATTAGCAGCAGCCCATCCCAATGAGCTCAGATCATCCTTACAAGCACACCAGGCACAGAAAGATGTTAGCAGTGACTGCGGACAGAAGAAGGTCTCCCGCTGAATACTAACCTGATCATTACATATTTGATCCGTACGGAGAGCTGAGCCACAGAAGCAAAGAAAACAAGCAGGGGAGCAACACTCACCGTGACTCGCAGCCGGCTGCAGCACAAGCGTGGCCACCGCCAGCAGCTGCCCCAGCCAGCAGAGGACCACCGGCATGGTGCAGAGGATTGCCGACCCTGTGCCGTGGGAAGGCGAGAGCCTCTGCCCGCTGAGAAGCCGCCGATGCGCCGGGGAAGGGGAAGCAGCTGTGGGAAGTTGGGGTCAGGCCAGACAAGCCAGCCCCAAGCTCTTCTGACCTGCCCAAGGCGGGGGCAAGGATGTGCCACGGGGGGAATGCTGCTCTGCCTTCTTCCCCGGCAGGGACAGCGGGAATAAAGCTATTGTACAGCTAGAACTGCTCTGCTGAAACACAGAGCTGCTCGTGGGTACGCTGGGCAGTGCTGCACGTTCACTTTGCCTTTTCACCCCAGCGGATGGGGGGACAGGCTGCTGGGCAGACCCCCCTCCTGCACACCCCTGCACGGCACTCGGGGAACAGCAGCCCTCTGTGCCTGGTCGAGCAATGATTATTGACGCGCCTCTTTCCTCTGCTCCAGCTAGGAGAGAATTATTAAAATCTAGACACAGCTGTCATTGCAATTGCAGCTTTATTATAATCTCGCGGTGAAGGAGCACTGGTGTGATCACAAGATGCGTGCTAACAGAGCGCTTCCCCTTTACTGGACATTGCAGAAACAATTCCACCACTTCTTTCTTTACAGTTTTATTCCCACCAGCTGATCTTGGTGCACACGCACACATGCAGCACGTGGCACTGCCCTGGCCTCCAATACATCTGTCCTGCTTGGGAAGAAAACCTGGCGGTTTCATTTTGCTAGAAAACAGGCTTTGAAGTTCTCTTCATTGTGCCTGCTCTGAAGGTCACAGCTAATGAGGCAGTTAAGTGTTCACAGTAATGAACGCAGCATACACGAACAGAGCGGCAGTGGGCGATACTGGGTGGCAGCTGCAGAGGTGCTGGAGTTGTGGGGTGAGTGTGGGCTCGCAGCTCTCACCATGCCCGTGCCTGGCTGGACAGGGTCTGCTCAGCTCCGACAAAACCCGACTGTCCACTCAGTTCTATCCGTGCACTTTTCAGTATAACAAACACATCTAAATGTAAAGCTTTAACATGTGTGAAGTGGTGTACAAACCCAACCCAGTGAGCTCTAACGGCAGGAGACAGAAGAAGTCACCTTCTGACTCCCCGCAAGAGCAAATCTGCCCCCTGACTGATTGCTAAATATCGCTGTGGCTACTAAAATATTAGCACAAATCACCAAGTCATAAAAAATCCTCAGTCAGCACAAGTGTTCAACATGCAAAGGGGATCGTTCATGTGATACCAGTGACGACAGTCAGCCGTAGGCTGTGGGTTTTAGCTCCTTTTCGAGTTTCTGGATCTCCAGGTACAGTTTCCGGACTTCCAGCAGCGTTTTCAGCTCTGTCAGAGGAACTCCACACTGGAAAGCTTCCCTGTTCCGAAGAATCTCCTTACACGTATCACGCTTTTTCTTTAAAAGAACCAAAACAAAGACGAAGGGCATGAGGGTCTGCTGAAGAGACCGATGTGCTGAGCATCCCCCTCCCACGGCAGCCCCATCAGGCCAGCCCTGCAGCAACACAGCAGCTGGCCGGACCAGCGCTATTCCAGGCTATAAATGGGGCAGGACACAAAGCCTGGGCAGACGGTGGTACTCACACACGTGGGCGATGGTATCCAAGTGCCATTAGCTGAGCAGGTGCTTTTTGAATTTACTGACTGCCGGCCACCCTGTCTGCAGTAGAACAGCAGAGTTTCATTCACCCCGTACCATAATTTAGGAGAGTAAATCACTAGGTCCTCCTCTCTCGGGGGCTGGGGACACTGAACTGGAAGGAAAATGCATGACAAAAAATAATGCAATGGGAGGACACAGAGGAGAACATTTCCTGCAAATTCCACCTGTTCCTGGTGAAAGAAGCGGCATCCCCGGGCTCTGCAAACTGGCTGCAGGGCATCTGCCCGGGTCTGGTACCCACCTGGGCGGCAGGACGGCAGGGGGGGGTCCCAGGCACCATCGGCCAGGCACTGGCTCTCGGCATCGCCCTGCAGCGCGAATCCTTCCTCGCAGGAGAACCGCACGGCTGTCCCGTAGGGAAAGGTGACCCTCTGCGGAGTCACCCTGCCCCTCTCGATGGTGGGCTTGGGGCAGCGAACCACTGCGGGGAGAGAGCAGAGGTGGGAGCGGGGGTTCGGCTGCTGTCCTTCCCCAGGGACAGCAGGGACCCGGCTCAGGGGGGCAGAGCTGCTCCTCCGGATGCTCTCTGCACCAGTTTTGTACTCAAACACGAGAATTGCCCCTCAGCTGCTTGCAGCAGCCCCAGGGAGACCCCACCAGCTCCCGGTGTTGCTGAGCAGCTCACGATGCCCAGAGCTTTGCACAGGAGCCAGCAGAGCCACATGGCCACTAACCCGCTCTGGGTCTCCTGGACCAGGCAAAGGGCTGGGGCTTGGTCCCAGCACCGTGCCCAGCTCCTGGCTGCAGCCTGATCCCGTACAGGAGACACAACTCACCCCTGCACGACGGAGCAGGGCCGCTCCACGTCATGTTCACCCCATCGTCGGAGATGCAGTAGATGGAGGCGTCCCCAATGAGGGACAGACCCTTGGCACAGCTGTATGTCACCTCTGCACCGTATGGGAACTGCTGCCGTCCCGAGCCCGAGTGCTGCCCGTGGGCGATCTGGGGAGGGGGGCCACAGACTGTGGAATAAAGGGAATTGATAAGAAAATAAATGCACAGTTATCCTATTCAGGTGATAATCAAAATCACTTCTGGGAAATCAGTACAAGAGTTAACTCGGAGTTAATTACGAGAGTTAATTCACATGAAGCCACTGCCCAGCTTCTTGCCTCTTACACCAGCTCAAAGCTCCCACTTCTCGCCATCTCCCACCCGGGTCACAGCTCCCAGGAGAAGACACCTCAACGCTTTCAGCCCATGACCGTGATCATCATCCTGTTTCCCAGGAGCAGGTGCTGGAGGCAGGGCACCTCCTGACTGCTGTTTCTGAATACTGACGCACCAGACTCCCTCCCAGCGCTGCGTTACACGCACCTTTGTCGCAGAAGGGTAACGGGGGAGCCCAGCTCGTGTCAGCCTGGCACTGGGTCGAGTCCTGGCCCCTGAGGACATAGTCCGAATCACACTCCAGCCTCAGGCGTGTCCCCACTGTGTAGTCATTCTTGCTTTTATAAATCTCTCTTCCGTGAGGAATATCTGGGTTTGGACAACGAGGTTCTAAAAACAATGGAAAATACAGGATATCACGGATTTTCAGAAAGAACTCCAGTGGAGATGCTTTCTGTGGAGATGACAGTTATCAAGAACATCTGAACCCCGGGAGGAAAGGTGACTGTCATCCAGAGGCAGGTGTCAACGCCACTACCATCCTCTAAGGCCACATGGAGACTTTTCTGTGAACGTCAGAGGACAACTACACTGTAGAGTGGCCCAAAACTTTGCATCAAAATTAAGCAGTCACCAAGTCGATGTGCTTCACCAGCTCCCACCTACCCTCAGTGCACTCCGGAACTGCTGGGTCCCATCTGCCATCACTCGCACACTGAAGCACAATGTTAGAGCCGTGACCTTTGAAAGCGAAGCCATCGTTACACGTAATTTCCAGCCTGTCTCCGTACATGTAATCGTCTTTATCCTCGTACACATTTAAGGGCTTTCCGTTATTGATGTCTGGACGTTGGCAACGAATTCCTGAGAAACAGCCAACGTTAGCAAGGGTGAAACCACGGCAAAGCCACCTCTGTAAGACAAAGCCCCACACAACACTAAATCCACCCCAACGCCGTCCCTGCGTGCTCCCGGGGGACGGGGTGTTTGCAAGGGACTCTGCAACTGCTCCCTGGGACGGGGCGAGGGGCCCTCGACACCACAATGTCATTTTCCGAGGTTCAAGGGACTAGAAAGCACAGCCAGTAAATAAAGCAAAGAAAAGAACTCAAAGGCAATCAAGAGTCACAGCAAAGACCAGAGACACGCCAAGCTGGGCACCTGGAGCATCCCCCCCCTCTGCACAGCAGCAGACCCCGGGCAGGTTCTTCGCTCCGTAATAATTTTGCCAAATCACAGGGTAAGCCGAAGGAATGAACACTCACTTTCACAAGGATGCGGAGTTTCGCTCCACGTGAAATCCGGCAGACACTTGATGTGCCGCGTGGTTTCTCCCAGGCTGAACTGGTGGCCCTCCCGGCACTCGTAGGTAATGATGGTCTCCACGGGAAACAAATTGCCAGCAAGTTTTACTTTAACGGCATTGTGCACATCTGGGGGGTCATCACAGCTGCCTAGGAATGGAACACCAACTTAGGGACATTGCCAGGGATAAATCAGCGAGGCCCAGGATGGTATGTAACAGAGAGAATCTGGGGAAAATCGTGGGCTCACATTGTTCTTTCTGAGATGCACTTAACGGTCTGAGTTGGGTAATGCTAAAGTGAATGCAAAGGAGACAAAACATATGAATAATTCCAGCCTGCATGCTAATTTTCACTGTTACAACAAGATGTAATTTCTAATAAAGTTTATACTATTTGAGGCTCTATCAACAAACTTAAAAAATATTAACTATAAAAAGGTTAATTTAGTCCCTTTGCGTTCAGAAAAGAAATGCTCAACAGCATGAATGGGACGAGGCTTTAGTCTCTACACCCCCAAGTCATAAATCCCTAAAGTCACCTTCATGCTATAGACAGATTAGCGAAAAAAAATCCAAAAAGCTCAATCTTGGAGCCGCCACTTTCAGGACCTAATGCCTTCTGAGACGGGTGGGCACTGCAGGGAAGCGCAGCCGCTGGAGCAGCGCCCGGTCCCCACTTACTGAGCTGGCAGAGGGGCAGCGGGGGGTCCCAGAGGCCGTTCTCTGTGCAGGTGGACGCGTCGCTGCCGTTCATGGCGTAGCGGAAGTTGCAGTCGAAGACGGCGGTGTCTCGGTAGGTGTACTCAGCCCGGTACCCGCTCACCAGCCGCCCGTTCTCCACTCTGGGATGCTCACAGTTCACCACTGCGTCAGGGAAACGCCACTTAGGGGATGGGCAGTGATGCTCAAGAGGGGAGAGGAAGGTATTAAAAACATTCTCGTGGCCTAAGACGCGTCCACCAGAATGGCTGAAAAGGGACAGGACAAGGGAGCAGGCTGAGGTGGCTTTTTTTAACACCTTGCTCCACGTTACAGCATTTTTTTTCCCCACACCTTTTAAGGCAAAGCGTAAAAAGAAGGTATCACAGCAGATTTCCGAATTCTTTGCAGGTATTATGTTTTACACAGGCCAGCAGGCAAGATGCATCGTCTGCTCTGTGACCACTAATAAAACCCTGCTCCTGTGTCCCAGCTGACTCGGTGACCATGACCAGTCCCGGTCCCTGCGATGGGAGACCCTAATTCCCATCGCTGCTGCCAAACTCAGAGGATCTCATCTGCAAGAGGCAATTGCAGCAACAGAAAGAGAGAGACAGCTCCAAGGAAGAGAAGACCCTTAGCACGCTGGGCAGAGGGCAGCGGGGACAGGGACAGTGCTGCCGCGGTGCCTGGGGAGCTTGCAAGCACCCCACGCATGGGAGCAGCTCACCTCTGCACTCCGGGGCCGGCTTGCTCCAGACACCATTGATGTTGTCTGTGGTTGTACAGAAAATAGAAGCGTCTCCCACCAGCGAGAAGGGTCTCTCTCCCCTTCTGACAGTGTGGCACCAGTACGTGACGGATGCTCCGTATTCAAAGAGATCTTTGCCAGCTCCGCTGTGCTCTCCATTCGCTATCTCTGGAGGGGGGGAACATGGGATTGCTGGGGGGGAAGAATAAGAGAGCAAAAAATTAATTTATTTTGGACCAAAAGTCTGGTAAGGAAGTTAAAACAAAGTTAAAAACAGAGCTCTGGGCACTGAGGGGTTTGGAGTATCCCAGGTTTACAGGCAGCTGCCTTACTCCCAGACAAGGAATAAATTTTTCTTCAGGATGATGCAGGAAGAAAAACACAAAGAAAAAAAAAAGTCTGTCCAGACTCCACCACGCCTCAAACTGCTGAAATTCTCAGCAGGGCTACGTGGCTGCTTCTTTACCCATCGGCAGGAACAGTTAAGCTGCAGATTAAGGAACTCTACTTACGCTCACAGATGGGAATATCTCTGTCCCATGTAAGAACTCCATTTTTAATCACACAGCGAATTTCAGAATCTCCAACCATTCTGTACCTGTGCGAAAGAGGGGAGAGCGAATGACTCGCCAAACGGAGTTTTGCTGTATCTCCTATAACATCACCATCAGGATGGTTTTGGCTTCCTTATCGTAATTACAGCTGATCAGAAACTGGCCATCAATGTCATTTTTTTTCAATGACACACGGGCTTTTGACAAAAGCATTTTTTAAATTAAAAAAAATTACATGGTTTCTAAGGAAAAAAGCCAGGTGTAGCTTTTGCTATATCTCTGAATTCAGAACTGATGTATTATTTTCTTCAAAAAGATACTGAAACATTGGAAATGGTTTAGAAAGGGCCAGGAGAGTGAACTTTGGAAAGACCTGCCTCATAGTATGAAGCTGAGAAAACTCAGTCTTAAAGCTCCCAGCCGAAAGCTTAAAAGATACTCCAGTCAGAGCCTGGAATTGCCTATACTGGTAAGGATTCTGCCAGCACAGGCTCTAATCTAGAGGGAACGACTTCAGAAAAATCGCTGGGAAAGAAGAGGACGGTGCCCGGAGTCCTGGCTTACCCAGTGTTGCAGGTGAAGTTCACTGCTGAACCAAAAATGAACCTTTCTCCCAGGACGAGTCTGCCGTTGGCCGGCTCCGTAGGGTAGGGGCACAGCTTTGCTGGGAGACAACAGGGCTGGGGTTAGTTCTTATTGTACTTTCTGGAAGAGCTGGGAAAATGCAGCAGAAGAGGAGAAGACTCCTCCAACACCGAGCAAGGGGTTGGACCCAAGACCTCCAGATTTCCCCTCCAAGCCAAAATCGGATCATGATGCTGTTAGGACTTGCATCACGACCTGCAGACAGCCTCCACAGTCCAAGGGGGTTTCGCAGGAACCCTGGCAAGCATGACAGCACTTCTCCACAGCTAAAGAATTCTCCTACTACAAGTCTGAAATACTTTTTTTTTGAATCAAGAGTTACAAAGGGCCTGAGCAGAAGAACATCCCTTTGAGGGAGCAAAGACAGCCAGCATCATTCCAGCTTTTCCCACCATTGCCAGTACTTAGGGGAACACAACTGGTGCTTCGCGTCAGGTCACTCATCTCCCACCACCCCATGAGGTCTCCGGACACTGCTCCACCAAAATGAGCTGACAGCATCAGCAAATAAGCCAACAGTCAAAGTCAACCCCAAATATACTCACGTATACACATCTCCTGTGATCCATGCCACTTTCTGTTCCTTCCGCAGACAAGGGTGCCTTGGGAATTAATGTTTCTCATGTAACCCGGACGACAGACATATTCCACCACTGAATTATAGCGGAACGTGGTGATGCCGCGGTATGACTCCTTGAGCTCTGCAGACGGGAGACGCGGCGGAGCATCGCAGAGACCTACCGGCAGAAACTCCATCAAAAAGATGCTGGGAGGAAAAGCCGTGGGAGTTCAGGCCTGATTTACTCTGAAGGTACAGGTGAGGACACTTCGGTGGCCTTAAAACTCCCTAAAGCCAGAAACAAGGCGGAGAAGCGCGGTCTGTGAGTGGGGATGGCCCAGGCTGGCCGGGACGGGGCAGGAGCATCACCCCACGGGTCCTGCTCCCTCCTCACCCAGCAGCTCCAAAGGCTGGGTCCGGACTAAAGTTTCCTCAAAATCCAGATTAATCCTTTCCTCTCCCCAGTTAGTATAAATCACTGCACCTTTTCCAGCTGGAATAATTTCACAGCCGTTTTACACAGAAAGGCAAAAAAGGCACAGGAAGAGAGATTCTGATCACAAAGATTTACAATGTTCTCAAAATGCAAAGGCAGAGAGGGAAAGAGAAGGATCCATGTCTTGTGAACCCCAGGAGAAGGATTTCCATCAAGGGATCTTAGTTTATCCCAACAGCCTCGTTCACTTACCCTGGACAGCCACAACCAGAGCTGCGGCGAGGAACAACCCAAGGACAGTGGCGTGGTCTCTCCGCCTGCCCGGCCCCACAGCTGGCATCGTTCTGTATCCCTGCCCACAGATCCCACTGAAGTTACCGCATTCTTCTCCTAGACCAAAGACCTGTGAAAACAGCAGGGGTTGTTCATGCTCAGGATAAGCATAGCTCATACGGACAGGTCCCATTTCTCCATCCCGAAGCAGGTCCTGCAGGGGCGGCTGGGGACCAGAAGCCACAGGAGCTATTGCAGCTCTTCTCTGGCTGATGGGACCAAGAGCCGGCACAGAGGAGCTGGGTGGTGGGGTCAGAGCTGGGTGGGGGTGACGGAGGCTGGCTCCAGCAGACCAGACCCAGAGATATAAAAATCCAACATAAACAGGACAGCTGATTGTAGATGTTAAGCAATTCCCCGGGGCTTTCTTCCACTCGTCTCATTTATTTACATTTTTGAGAATGAGGCTTTGGATTAAAATTTAAAAATAAAATTTAAAAAAGAAAAAAAAGAAAGACTAACAGTTCCACTCAAAACTGTGACATAAATGCTTTGTAGCATCTCAGCTTTGACTTAAAAGCTCTGTATTGCCAACACGGTGCTCTTCCCAGCCAACCAGCCAGATCAATACCTGCAGGACCATGGGTTTATCTATGCCTTCTGGAAAAAGCCCCCTGAAACTTATCTTGTGGTTAAAATAGCTTGTTTCAGTAATAAATCTCTTGGAACCAAATTCATAGTCAGATGAAATCCTGCTGGAGTCACTACAGTCCCCTAACAATGAATTACATGCAGAGAGAAGCATCTAACCAGAAAGATGCAACAGTTTTGCGCAAAGAACAGCAACTGTAGTCAAGCTAGAAAGCACACCAGCCATTCAGGAGGCTGAATTACTTTACAGAATGGAATTTGAGTGCAGTTTGGACTAACCTGGCACCCCTAGAGATCAGCAAGATCCCTCTCTGTTACGCAGGATCATAATTTCTGAGCCTAAACCCTCCCAACGTTATGTACGCCCCCAGTGCCCACCCTCCTCCTGGAAACGAGAGTCCTGATGCTTTCTGCCCTAAACCTAACACTTCTTCTGGTTGTTTCACTGCTCTGGCTTTCCTTCAGTCCTTCATTTAATTTGTGCCTGCTAGAGTTGCAAGAAAGCTCCAATCCTGCTCCCAAGAGCAACACTGTCCAAGGCTGCATGGCTCAAAGTCCTCTTACCTGGAGGGCTGGCAGCAGGAGATGCAGAGACCCGATGTGGTCAGCTCTTGCAAGACAACGTGATGACTGTCCTTGTCCTGTCCCCGTGGCTCCAGGCACCGCAGGGCTAGAGGAGGAATTACAATACACCTACACGCTCAGATCTGGCTCCACGCAGAACAGTTTGGATTCTGCCGAACCCGAGTTGTGGCCGTTGACCCATAAATCATTAACTCCTCCTCTGAGCGAGAAGGAAGTCGTTTATTCATCCCACAAAGTGAAACATTAGAAAACTGAACGCAACCCAAGCAGATGTTGAAATTGTTTGTTTTCTACGTGAAGCTGCCAACTCCTTGTTGAAATCCCCACAGGGCAGGACACTGCCCATTCCCCGCAGCATCAGCAGCACCCAGCCCATGCCCAGGGACCGCAGGCACATGATTGGACCTTCTCAAGAAGACTGCTTCACCCCAGGGCACATCAACCCTGAGCTCATCACTTCTGCCCTCCAAAGCCGATGGCCAGTGTTCAAAATAGGGTTTCTTCTACCAGCTCCACCCCACCCCATTAAAGCAACAGCAGCTGGAGCTCAGCAGCTGGGAGGTCCCAGGGAGCATCGCTCGGAGCTGAACCCCCGCGTCCATCCAGCTGCCCTTCGTCTCTCTGAAAGCTGTTCCCGAACCCAGCTGGCGCTGGTGGGTCATTTTCCAGTAACAAGAGTTTCAGCAGAAGCTGGGACCATTTGCTCCTTCTGCACTTTGACTGCACAGCTCCATCAGGGTTGAAGCACCACCAAGAACCTGGCAACAGCCTTTCCCCCTGGGTCGTGCTTCTTACAGGTATTGGTTTGTTCTGCCAAATCTCAGGGGTTTTTTTGCCAGAAAAATGTACCACATCCTTACACTGAGAGGGATACATTACCTTTGTAAAGTTCACCTGAGCCCATGCCAAAATGCAACAAAGCAGATTTTGTTCTTGGTCTGTAAAACCAAGCAGGCACTGACCTCCACTAAATACCTACAAGAATCCAGGTAATCACAAACACAAACATAGGCTTTCCAGATCTCTTTTTTTTTTTTCCAGATGACTTGGAACAAGCCGATTCGTGCACCCAAAAAATCAGCAGCTCTCCCTAGAAAAAGGAATGCTTCTTTTTTTTTTTAAAGCATATCCCTACCCTAACAGCTCCATGGAAAACCTGAAAAATCTGCATCCCAATAGCTTCAATTAAAACACCCTTAAAATTGATGAGGGCAGAGGAAGGGCAGCAGTAGCTCCAGGGCGCAGGATTCACCATTTCCAGCCCTGTGTCCCAGGAGGATGCCTGCCCTCCCTGCACCCCACCTTCCTCCACACTGTCCAGATTCCCTGAATTCACCCTATCTCCAAAAATCAGCACACCATCGTTACAGCAAACAAAAATGGAAAGTAACAGAGGAAACTGCACCTATTTTTTTAAAACCTCTTTATTTTAAATAAATGCTGGTGGGATATTTATGCTCCAGTGGACAGAGGAGACAACATACAGCACAAGTTTACATACATCCTGTTTTTTAAACCTAAAAGAACACAGCAGTGGAGCAAAATTGCAGGTAGACATGTAACACCCATCTCCGTAAACACTGAACACAAGATGCGGTTTGCAGACAGTGTCCAGAGACAGAGCAGCAGCGGGAGAGGCAGAGGTGACACCGGCAGCACCCACCCTGTGCCCAGAGGAGCACAGGGCGAGGGGCTGGGACGTTACCTCAGGGCAGGTGGTTCCTGGAAGCACTGGCAGCGATTTCCCATGGCCGTGCTTCCCCAGCACCCACCGCCGAGCTGCCGAGAAGGGGACACATAAGAGAGAGGTGACAGCCCTAACGTCACCGCCAGCGGACACAAACTCCAGCTGTTTTTAAGCCTTTCCTCCCTCGCTTTCCACTTCTCCCCATCGCTGGCAGTGCAGATGGAACAGGTTTTGCCCGAGGGATCATCTTTCTCTACAACAACCCATAACGATGAGGGGACAGGGACAGCAATGCCAGTCCTGCTGGTGGCCCTGCCACTGCTCACTGAAGGTGACAGCAGGGACCGCCACCTCTGTGCTGGAAATACAGGGACAGAAGGTCAGGGACATACAGAAAAATCCCAACTCGTGCTCACGAAGTCACCAAGCCCACTTCCACACCTCCAAATTCTCCTCCTCTGCCTGCCCAGCCCAAGACGGCGGCTGCGGTACGCCAGCACCAGCCGCGGCTAATCCCCAGCTCAGGTACATTGTGCAATCGGTGTTTATCCTGGGGTATTTGCACGCACGGTGCCCAGGAAATCAGGTGATTTCAAGGAAATACCTGGCACAGGGACCTGCCAGCCCGCCTGGGCTCACTCGGGGTGCTCTGGGGGCTCAGCAGGACCCCAGGACCTGTCCCATGGGGCAATGACAATGATCCCAAATCTGCTGCTGCTCTGCTCTGCACACATGTATTTACACCTTTTGGAAGTTAAAACACAGGAGGGAAAAGCTCTAGTTAATTCTGACCAACGACACATTAGCAGCTACATTCATGAATCCTGGCAGGTAAAAAATATATATTTCTGTCTCCTTACAACCATTAACTACTCAATGACACAAATATAATTAACTCCTTCGTGACTACAGCATATTGTGCGTAAACATCCTACAGTACGTTTCTACACTGTTTTCCCCGCAGAGCAGGAGGTTTCTTGGCAGGAGCAGCCAGCCTGCCGCGGGGGGGGTTTGTGCGTTTAGAGCATCACTGCGGAGTGACAGCGACTGTTACCATGCAAAGGCTATACATCTCTTCCTTCAACAGATTTTTTTTCTCTTTTTTTTTTTTCTGGCTTATTTCTAAGCACTGTGACATTTAAAACTGCAGAACAGGCAGCACTGCTCTTGCAGAAGGCTGCAGCAAACCTGCGCCCCGGTGAAAACAGCCCGAGGAACAGAACTAATAAAACCCAGTTTCTCACCCACTGAATTTCCTCCCTCTGTGGCACAATCACTTCAGATTGACACACGCTTCTGCGCTGCATAAATCCTAAGGGCTTAGAATTAGAGCCTGGACCTTTGCCATGGACATCCCCATCTCAGCTTTGGCAAATTAAAGCTCCAGGAGTGTTTAAAACAACTGGGTGTGAGCAAAAAATCCCCAGGTAAAGCTCAGGCTTGGGGCTCCTGAGCTCCTCCCCAGCCAGGGCTCAAGCACAGATCATTTCTCAAGCGCACATCCCTGGCCAACATTTATTTAAAATGAGCAACCGAGGTCCCAGGAGTTGCTGGTGTAAGTCCTGGGGGTCCAGAACAGCCTCCTGCTTCGTACCTAAATGCTCCTTCCTTCACCCAACCTGAGGATTTCACCCTTAGTGCAAGAACAGGAGGAGTGGGGTAAAACGGAGTTTGGCAAAACACAAGGCAAGACTCGGGGGAGAAAACAGTAAACTGGGGGTGTTGCTTCCCTCGCACCTTGGTGGGGGATTTCAGTAACAGGAGTTTCACCATCCATGTGCTAAACACTAAAGCAGCTTAAACTCTATTAAAGGCAGGATTAAACATGGGTAACGTTCACAGCTGATTCATAGGCAAGTTTAAAAACCTGTTTTAAAAACCTAAAATTTGGTACATTAAAAAGACAACTGGTAAAAAAAAATCACCTGCTTCTTGCAAACCCTGCACACACAGCCCCGCTGTTCCCAGACACCGAGCAAAGCAATGCTCTGAATTTTTTTTTTTTTTTGGCAATACATAAAAGCATCCACAAAACCCAGGAAAACTGAGGGAGAGGATGAGGCTTAGATCAGGGCACAAAGCTGAAGCAGGACTGAGTTCAGACTCAGCAGCACTGGCAGCTAGGCTGAGTCCAGCACAGGAGCTTTTATTCCCTTTCGCCCCTCACGGGGGATGTCCCGCAGGATCTGCTGACCTGACGGGTGCCTTGTGTTACACCCTGTGCGAAAACCCTGCCCAGAGCAGAGGGACAGGCTCAGAGCAGGGGATTCACGGAAGCAAAGTCCGACGATACCTGGAGCAATTGGGGTGGTTGGACACCACAACAACTGCGTTTAGACTGGGAAATGATCACAGTTAAATAAAAACTTGGGGATTTGGTCTGAGAACATGTCTTCCAAAGAAAAGCGGCTTCAGCAAGTATGGGTTTTTGTCCTCACATACGCTGAGGTTAATTTTGCCAGGAGCAAAGACATGGGACACTATTTTAACTCCCCAGAAAGCCCAGGGACACGTTGGCTCACACATATTAAAAGCAGGTTGAAAAATCTCCATAATAAAATTTTCTCCGATCTCACTGACAGACAGTTCAGCATTTGGAAAGAAAAGACAGATTCTAAAAACACATTTCAGAGGAGAGTACCAGCCAAGGCGGCGCGCGGCGCTCCAGGGATGCTCCGGTCCCATCTGCAGGGCTCTTCCCAGCCACGGAAATCCCAGCCAAATCCGAGATGAGAGCACAAACCTCTACACCGTTAAATTGGCCATCCTCTACAAATAAGAGACAAACGGTGCAGGTTATACCGAGGGTAGGCTGGGAGGTGGCAAAGCAGGGGACAGCAGAGCTCAGCTCAGGGTTGGGGACAGTCAGACACTGCAGCAGCCAGCGGCTCATGGATCCAGCCAGCCCCAGAGTTGTTCTATGTACAGTAACCATCTGAGGTTTATTTATTTCCTTCTACCCAAGCAAATAACGACTTTGCATCGTCCTTTAACCTCTTGCAAAGCTCCACGCGAAGGTTTCCCAGCCTCAGCCCATGCAAGCCCAGCTGTTCTGGAGCATCCCATAGGACGGGCGGCAATAACGAAGCAGGCGGGTTACTCAGGGTTACTCACTTTTATTTCTCTTCTCCATAGGAAAATACACTTCCAGGACACACGTAAGAAACATTACAATAATTATTTCTATATGAACCACAATAAATACTTATAGCTTTGATAAAACTCCTTTCACTGCCTCACCGAGGCTCTGAGACAACAGGAACACGCTCAGTTCAGGATAAGCAGATGATATATGTACAAACACACAGCCACACGTGTAAATCCAACAGCCAGGATTTCCTACAGCTGCTGCTCACACGATATGAAAGCACAGCAAGAGCTCCGAAGGGCCCTGGCTGCAGGGTGCCCAGTGCCCGCTCTGTTCATCACAAACCCCCGTGTAAATCGACATGGGCAATCTGTCCTGTTACCCAACCAGTGCAACAAAAAAAAGGGCACAGCTATCAATTAACAGTAGGCACCAACACTTAAAATCCAAAAGTCAGGAAATCCAGATCCTACACATTTTCCATTTGCAATTAAAAAAAAAAAGAACCACCTAAAAAGTACCCATCATCAGACAGAGACAGTCCAGGAGAGCTGCTCACACGCTGCTTTGTCATGCAAAACACCAGCACTAAGGAAGAAGAAGGTTTGTACTGGAGCGGGACAGGAATCAAGGAAGTTGGACCAAGTTCCCTTCATTTATCTGCAAACCCTCCTGGGGAGTCCGTGTTATTTGTCTGAACACAAGGCAAAAAGAAACACTTGAAGCGCAGCGTTAGCAAAGTGATTTTGCAAAGCTGGCGTATACATTCGTCTTTAAACACAGCTCCCTTCAGCTCAGAGCAAAGGCAGATCTAAAGGGGGCAAAGCTTTGATTTTCAGCCTGTGGATAGTTTTCCTCTGATTTGATTCTAAATTATTACTCAATATAGCAACAACTCCCCCAGCTCAGGTTTGCTTCTTTTCCCCTCAACGTTAAGGCCTCTGAAACCCAGGGAGATGGGAAACTCTCGGACAAATGCTCCCTTTCTGCATCGCTGCTGGCTGGACCGTTTCCCAGGCAGCCATCCCCACGCGGGAGATGCTCCACGGCACCGCTGCAGCTCGATGCTTTGTGCGCTTCCGCGGCTTCGGCAGGACAGTCCCACTGAGTAAGAAAACTCTGCAGCATTACTGAAACTATCACAAACTCAAGAAGAGGAGACAGAGGATCAACCCCACACCTTTGTCTCCTGTGACATGTGCGTAAATATGAGGGATGGAGCAAGACAGGGCAGCTGCGTTGGAAAAACTGTTGGAAAAGCTTCACTTCAAGAACAAAAGTGCAAGTAAAGTAAAAAAAACTTCACATCCAAACGGCCAAATACATTCAAGCAGGAGTTTCTCAGCCCAGGAGGCACGATACCCAGGCAGCGGTGGGAGCTGCACCATCCTCCCCTGGAAGCGATGAGCCGCATCCCACAGCAGCGAGAGCTGCCCCAGCGCTGTGGGGACCACGCTGTACGGGGTCTGGCTGAGACAGACCCAAACACTGCTGCTATCAGCATCCTTCTAGCTGCCCATGCAACCCACAGCACTATGAGGGAAAATTAACTCCGTCTCAGCCAGAGCCAATCCAGCAATGCACCTGTAAGTCCAGCTGGAGCCCCTGGATCCATGGGCTCAGCCCAGTAACACATTCCTCCCCCGCTGAGGTCCCCCGTAACGACAGGTTATTAGACAGCAAGAGTTCCTTCTGCTCCACGTGTTTGCCTCTCCCCCGAGTAGTTTCCATGTGACGTTAATCGAGAGAAGTCCTACTTACTAAACCGAAAGAGAGAACACACAAGCTGCTCTCAGCGGTACTCACAGGCAAGCATTTCCCCCGTGAGGCTGCAAAGGAAACAGAAACAGCAGAGGAGAGCTCAGAGCGCGTTTTAGAGGAGATTGAAGAATAACAGTAAAAGCAGCAAAGCAAACGAGGGCAGCGAAGCAATGCCAAGGGTTTCAGGGCAGGCTTGTGTCACAGCAGGCGGGGACACACGGCAGGGACACGGGGTGCTGCGGTGCCTCCCACCCCCGTGCTGCTCGGGGGCTCCATCCAGGCGAGAGAACTCGGGACAGCGCGATTCCCCCCCACCTGCATGCCCCCGAACGCAGGGATGCTGCATGGTCCTTCATCCAGATATACCTAGGATACCTCGCAGTTAGCGTGACTCTTGTCATCCTCACATCTGTAATTAAGTCACTATTTTAATCATAATGCACTCTACTGAATCACTTCGTTAATCATTAAATTGGTTAATGATTGAGTGCTGCTAAAATTTAACCTTCGATTTCCCTCCCACCATGAATAAATCCTAAATTGCTGCTAAACCGTAACCCCGTGAGATATCTCAGCCACGACAAACCCCCATCGTGGGACACCTGCAACCAAAGCCCACCACAGCCCTCCCCTCCACCCCGTCCGTGCAGCCCGCTCTGCCTGCCACCTCCCAGGCACAGAAAAACCCCGCATTTCGCAGAGAAAACATCTTAAATGAGCAAAGAAACACACAGGGCTTTGCATCCAGCACTGAGGAGGACCTACGTGCTTCTAAGCCAAAAGAAACATCAAGCACCCAAACCCACGCTGCTTTAATTCAGGCACCCCAAGAGTCCAAGGAGCTGCTGACAGCGGGAGCTGCAGGGAAACGGGCACCGACACGAGGATTTCCTATTCTGAGGCTCGAGCAACGCTCGCCTGCGGTATCAAATTAGGAGAAAGAGGGTACGTGCAACTCTTTCCCAGCAGGTTTTTGCCAGAAAGCAAGATATTGCCCAGAATTAAGCACCCTACCAAAGCCCTAGTACACTGATGGAAACTCGCCTGCATGGAGCCTGGTTTTTTAAAGCATCATAATTCTAGTTCAATGGGGTGAATTTTTTCTTTTTTTTAAGGCAGTCCAATCCTGAATGATTTTCATGCAGGAACCAAGACGGTGTTCAGGACCCCAGGAAGGGTGTACATGTCAGAGGGGACCCCCAGCAGCCACGGGTGATGGTTTGGAGCGGGAGCGTAGGGAAGGTACCACCTGGTCACCGACTTCCCGCTGCGGCTGGTCGGCCCCATCTCGAGCTTCCAGGGACGGGAAAGGTCCCAGCGCGTCGAGAGGTTTGCTCCCCACGCTGTAATGCCGCGGGCGCTTTACCGTGTCGGCGCTGGCCCGCGGCGTAAAGCTGTTTCTTCTCATCCTGACAGGGGTTTGGCTGGCGGGAAGGTTGTTCTGATCCCAGGTGGAAGGTATCGCAAGGAATGAAAAGGGGAACCACAGTTTAAAACCTCATCACACACCTGCATCCCCCCCCCGCTGGCACCCCTGGCAGCCAGGGCCGTAGCTCGGTGAAGCGAACAAAGGCTCCGTGCCTTTCCCGGTGAGCACCAGCTCTGGGAAATGACCCAATCTGTCGCTCAATCTGTCTTAGAGTCCACTGAGAAAGTCTGCCTCTTTAGCAGTTTTACTTCCCTTTGAAACTTTATTTTTGCTTAGGTGGCTTTGTTTGTTTGGGGTTTTTTTTGTGGTTTGGTTTTTATTTTGTTTTGGTGGTTTTGGGGTGGGTTTTTTTTTTTGTCTCTGCAATCAATTTAGGGGGAAAAAAAGAAATAGAAAACTTCCCCTCCTTTGTGTTTCTTCTCCCCCAAAACAGCCACACTGCCCAAGCAAAGCAAAGAACGACAGAAACAGCCTCTGACTTTGGAGTGGGCAGCAACGATTTCAACCCAGGCACAGAAGTCGCAGCAAAGTGATAAATGCCAGCTGAAAACCACCAGAACGGGACCAGCCACAGAAGTCTTGACAAATATCCTCAGTTTAGCACTTTGCAGCCAGCTGGAGCCACGGATGTGGGTTCTTCATCTCTCCACCCCAGCTCCACGGCCCCTTGGCACAGGGATCCTTCACGCCAGGACACAAAAATAACCATATCCCCGGCAACCGGCCAATAGCTCTTCACAAAATACAAGAAAAGGGGCAGCTAAAAGCCTGAACATACCAAAAGAACTTAAAATGGGATACACTTAACCTTCCCATGAACTAGGAAAGCGGAGAGTCGGTTCGTGCCCTTTAATTAAAGGAGTTAATTGCAGGGACTCGCGGCGCAGCATTCGCCGACAGATCAGACCCTCTGCAAAAAGCGAGCACCCAAAATACCAGCAACTTCCCCCAGTTTAGCACAGTTATGTGCTTTGCTGGACAAGGTAGGTGGCCTGTTTTCTAAGTGATGGGAGAGATAGGATCTCCTAAACAAAGGGACTCGAGGGCTGCAGCATTCCCACTGCTGCTGGAAGAAGATGCCCAGTGCAAGGGGGCAAACGGGACCCACCGCCTTCTGCTCTCAAATACACAAAGTTTAGGAACACCAGGGTCTTGCCCTATGCTGAATACTAGTCAAAGACACATGAAATTTGCAGAGACAAGGGAAAAACTTTCCCTCCTCCCAGCCATCAGCACCCAGCCCAGACCCCGTGGGGCTGCAAACGCTGCAAGAGCCACAGGGAACCTGCCCCAGAGCCCAGCCCTACCCCTCTGCAGCTCGAGAGAAAGATCATCCGAGAACAACAACAAAAAAAATTTAAAAAAAAAATATCACTTTAACCACTCGGGCAAGCCTTTCTGAAATTATCACAATTAACACAAATGAGCATCACCAACAAATACTTCACTGAAATCTGAGAATGAGAACTGGAATTTAAAACATAGATCCTAAATTTGCCCATTCTGCTCCCCAGAAAAATATCTCCCCCTGGCCTGGGAAGCATGTTCATTCAGCCTACAATTAATTCTGCTTTTGGGGATTGTTTCTGAAATAAGTCCTTCTGGTGACCGAAAGCAAACAGCCGTTTCTAACGAGTATTCAGGAGGGCTTCAGCTCAGACACTTCTTTGCGACAAGGGAAAAAGCCAGAGCTGGGCACAAGACTTACTGAGTTCAGAGAGGGTTTGTCGCGGTGGGTGTTCACTGCTTCCACATTCAGGGTGATGGTCTCCACTTTACAACCTTCAGCAAAAAGAAAGAGAAGCTTGTATGAGGAAGGGTCATTTACTAAATAACCAACTAAAAAAAAAATGAAAACGGCATGGAAAGTGAGCAGGAATAAATGTGTTATTTTTTTATTTTTAAAAAATAAAAGAGCTCATAAATAAACTGTTCACCCTTTTAACAGAATTTTACACTTTAACTACTTTCTGGCTGTGACCTGCCCTGCAGAAGCACTGCCCTGTGTTATGCAGACCACAGGTCTATACAGAAAAGCCATTTTTAACTCACTCGCTGTACCCCAGAGCAAAATCCATGTTTGGAGGCACAAAGAGCCTCCTTCATCCCCAGGCGAAATGCACAGACAGTCATCACTTCCTTAAGAGAGGGGACCCCTGCATCCTCCCATCTCCCCTCCCACCATCCCCCCGAAACCTCCCCGCTCTCCAACACCATATTTTAGCATGCATTAAAAATATTGACAGCACATCAGATTTGTGCACACCCACACAAACTGGGGGAAGGAAAAAAAAAAAAAGAAAAACGACAATATTTAAAAATGACAATATTTACCGTATGCCACTGGCGTGAGCTTGAGCATGGTGTGGAGTGGGCAGCGCAGGTAGGGCAGCTCGTCTAGGAGGGAGGCAGGCGTTAGAGGGGTGGGAACCCTTCATATCGTGAATACTGGACACCAACCACACAACCGCCTCGTGCTCACCCCCCCAGACCCCTGCCCGTCCTCCCCAGCCCAAGAGCAGGGGACCAGCCCCTCCATTCCCCAGGCATGGGGGCAGGCAGGGGAAACCTCTCCAGCAGCACACGGGGGGAGGCACTGCAGCAACAGCCGCTACTGACCCACAGGTGTTTTATTTAAAACTTTATTAGAAAGTTTATTAACTTCATTAAAAGTTTTATTAAACTCCCATACCACTCACTGGAGCTTTATAAAGGAGCTCGCAGACTGGAGCGAGCTCACCAAGCAAGGATCAGCATTTCGCTGAGATGCAGCACGGCTGCCAACCCTTCACAGGCCACTGATGCATCAGAAAACTTTTTCTTTACATTAAAAAATAAGCCCCTAGAGATCACATAAATGCTACTGGTGGGAACAGCCCCAGAAACAACAGCTGAGCAGCAAACCAGCAGCACACACACCGGTGCTCCTCGCAAAGAGCTTCTTGCAAAGCTCCGTGTGCTGCTGAAACGCAAGGGTTAACGTGTGTTCAGCAATGTTTGCTTTTTATTTTTCTTTTTTTAAGCAGCTCTTCCGTTGTGAAAAATCCAAACAGTAATTACAAGCCACCCTCCCCAAAGCTCTGCAAAGGAAGCAGCCCGAGAAGCCAGCCCCCAGCATCACCCATTTATTTTTGTACCTGCGCTCTTGTCGAGAAAATAAGCCAAGAGGCACCTCATAACCGCCTGGTGGGAGATAACGAGGACGTTGCCTTGCCGTTCTAGCTCCATAATTACCGGCTCCAGGCGCTGGACCAAGTCCTGGTAGGACTGACAAACAAAACAGGAGTTTTTCAAGGGGTTCTGTAAACAGAGGCTTAAAAAAGAAGCAGCAATTAACACATCTTCCCGCTCAGGAAAATATCGGTTAAAATATCAAAATGCAGAAGTTACAGATGATCCGGTAAACACAGGGAAAAAAAATAAAAGCAAAGAGCAAAAGGTGAAGTGTAATGTCAGCAACCCTCGGGTGACGGGAGAATTCAGATTACTGGGAACTCATAACGAGTGCAGTAAAAACAAATAAAATAGTAAATTAGACATTTAAACAAGGTTGCGAAGTAAAACCAGAATAACTCCACACCACACCCACAACCATTTTCTTCCCAGGATGTTTTTTCACAGGGATAATTCAGGCCTTGGCCAAACGACCGTGATGCAGAAACTCGGAGGGGAGCACCCCAGACCCAGCAAGTGGCCCAACGTGATGGAAAGGCATCGTTTGCACACTACAGTAAAGGAAATCTGTAAACCTTTCCTCTAAAAGAGAGCTGGGGATCCTCATGTTTTCAGTTTCCCATACAAATATTGGCAGAAAAAGTCAAAACAAAGTCCTTCAATTCTGCACAGACATCTACTGTATCTTAGTGTCATTTCTCAAGCATCTTCACCTCGCCTCCAGGATAGCGATACAGGTATTTCTCTTGATCCCTCAGGGCAAACTCATCTGGATACTTGGCTTCAATTTCCGCATAGGTCATTTCTTCACACACCCCCTGAGGGAAGAAGCACTTGTTACACCACACTTTTATTTCAACAGAGGCACAACGCAAAAAAAAAAAACAGTTTAGCAGCTCTGGGCATTGTCAGCCCTGCACCAAACCATCCCAAACCCCAGGATGATGCTGGAGCACGTTATACATGGGCATGGTTATCAACAAACAGGAAACAGTCAAGTTTATTGTGATAAATTATTATTTTAGACATTATTTTCCATCTGGAAAAGCTTCAATCAGCATTTCACTCACAGCATCGATCTCGTTGAGAATCTTCCACTGCTCGTACGTGACCCCCAGGGACTCAGCCGTCTGGATGGTCCGTTTCAGCTGGCTGGTCCACACCTTCAGGTCCACGATCTCCTGCTCTTCAATGAACTTCTTCAGTGCCTGAGCAAACTGGCGGGGGGAAAAAAAAAAAAAAGCCAGAGGAGGTGAGGATGGGGCAAGAGCTGGTGCCACCGTTACAAGCATCACTTTGGGGCTGTGGCTGCCGCAGCACGATGCAGCTGCGGGGCTGGAGAGGGATGCAGAGCCCGGCTCTGACCCTGGACACACAACACTCGACAAATACAGCAACCCGGGGTGCTGCCAGACACGTACCTGCTTCCCGCGCGGCGACAGACCAGAATCCCCACCAATCTTGCCAACAAGGTTATATTCACTCTCACCGTGTCGGCAAAGGTAGATGGTACGCGGCTGGACATGA
>WKFP01014157.1:102155-155304 GCA_011057875.1 Pterocles orientalis
CCACACCACACCCACAACCATTTTCTTCCCAGGATGTTTTTTCACAGGGATAATTCAGGCCTTGGCCAAACGACCGTGATGCAGAAACTCGGAGGGGAGCACCCCAGACCCAGCAAGTGGCCCAACATGGTGGAAAGGCATCGTTTGCACACTATGGTAAAGGAAATCCGTAAACCTTTCCTCTAAAAGAGAGCTGGGGATCCTCATATCTTCAGTTTCCCATACAAATACTGGCAGAAAAAGTCAAAACAAAGTCCTTCAATTCTGCACAGACATCTACTGTATCTTAGTGTCATTTCTCAAGCATCTTCACCTCGCCTCCAGGATAGCGATACAGGTATTTCTCTTGATCCCTCAGGGCAAACTCATCTGGATACTTGGCTTCAATTTCCGCATAGGTCATTTCTTCACACACCCCCTGAGGGAAGAAGCACTTGTTACACCACACTTTTATTTCAACAGAGGCACAACGCAAAAAAAAACAGTTCAGCAGCTCTGGGCATTGTCAGCCCTGCACCAAGCCATCCCAAACCCCACGACGATGCTGGAGCACGTTATACATGGGCATGGTTATCAACAAACAGGAAACAGTCAAGTTTATTGTGATAAATTATTATTTTAGACACTATTTTCCATCTGGAAAAGCTTCAATCAGCATTCACTCACAGCATCGATCTCGTTGAGAATCTTCCACTGCTCGTACGTGACCCCCAGGGACTCGGCCGTCTGGATGGTCCGTTTCAGCTGGCTGGTCCACACCTTCAGGTCCACGATCTCCTGCTCTTCGATGAACTTCTTCAGTGCCTGAGCAAACTGGCGGGGGGGAAAAAGAAACAAAAAAAAAAGCCAGAGGAGGTGAGGAGGGGGTAAGAGCTGGTGCCACCGTTACAAGCATCACTTTGGGGCTGTGGCTGCCGCAGCACGATGCAGCTGCGGGGCTGGAGAGGGATGCAGAGCCCGGCTCTGACCCTGGACACACAACACTCGACAAATACAGCAACCCGGGTGCTGCCAGACACGTACCTGCTTCCCGCGCGGCGACAGACCAGAATCCCCACCAATCTTGCCAACAAGGTTATATTCACTCTCACCGTGTCGGCAAAGGTAGATGGTACGCGGCTGGACATGAATGTTCATTAGGTAATAGACGATTTTACTCTGGATGTAATCCTGGACTCTGT
This sequence comes from Pterocles orientalis, assembly GCA_011057875.1. NCBI lineage: Eukaryota > Metazoa > Chordata > Aves > Pterocliformes > Pteroclidae > Pterocles > Pterocles orientalis. The sequence goes on from WKFP01014157.1 coordinate 103,337, forward strand.
TTACTAGGAACCGCTGTCCCACATTGATCACTTTAATGAAGGAAAGATCTCTGGAGTCAACATAAAATAAGAACACCCACACGCTGCAGTACACTAGAGAAAATCCTTTCAGATCACTTGGGAAGCGAGGATATCACCTTCACACTGGGGAGCAGAGGCTCCGGCAGACGCGTTACAGCATCCCCGGAGAGCAGCCGTGACAAAGCAAAGCCGCTCACGCCTGCAAGGACAAAAGGCACCCCGGGGCTTTGCTTACTTGTCGTATGCATCAGGATCCAGAGGCTGGTACGTGACCTTGTAGCACTCGATCCTCTTCAGGAAATCATCCATCACGTTCTCCCGGTTTCTCTCTGGGTAGTCGGGGCTGGAAACTTTCACCTCCTGATAACAGACAGTGCCGCTTTGTGAGAGTTAAGCAAACTCGGCAGGGAGCAAAAGCAACGCTGAATAACATTATTCTTCCCTTTGGAAACAAACGAGCATTGTTTAACGCTGCCCTGGGGAAAAACCTGCTCCTGGAGAGGAAACAAAGAGTGACTCTGAAGGCACTGTGGTGCTTGGCCCCGCGACAGACGCTGCGAGCTGTCCCCGCGAGCCACTCGCTGCCACCTTCCCTCCACGAGAAAACACACTTCAAGGTCAAACGCTTCTCAGCTCCATTTGATTTCCACGTTTTCACATAACTAACTGCACCTTTAGCTTTTATAACCCTGCAAACCTTAGGTGCTTATTTCCAAGGTGAAACACAAGAGCAAAGGCATTTGCAGACATTCCCGTGAGCGGCCGTGGCTGGTGACCTTGCACCGAGCTCCCACGGGTTGCGCTGGCAGCCGAGCCTGGAAAAAGCAGCACGCACCAGGATATTGGCAGCGATGACTTCTGGATCGTCACAGACAGACTCCACGAAAAACACCTACGAAGAAGGCAAGGAAGCGTGTTTCAGAGAGGCAAGAACTCTGCCCTGAACCCAAAGTCAGGAGCTGCTGCCCAAGGGAGCAGTAATGCTACAATCCCTACTACACACCAAACACAGAAGCACTACCTTGAAAGCATTTTCTTTAGCAAAATTTAAGATCAGGTCCCGTCTTTCTCGAGTTGTGTTGGTCGCATCAAACACCTACCGCAAAATGAACACGTAGCAATGAGCAGGTTTATCCAAAGCTTTTAAACCAGCCCCAAATCATTCGAGATTACAATCAGGTCCCCAAGCATCCTGGGCAGCTTTGAACTACCCAGGGGTAAAACCACATTCAGTGCAGAGAAGTCTTACAGCTATCTGTCCGCACTCCTCCAAGAGATAAGCCTTCACATCTTCCAGCGCCACTAAGGCACATCGTCTGCAGGGGAGAAATGGGGATGGTCAGAGCTGATGGAAAGCGTTCAGAGGCTTCCAAACCACCGGGGAGAGATTGAAATACCCCCTCTCCACCCATGGAGCACCCACCCCTGCATCCTCCCAGGAGCCCCAGAGGCTCTGCAGTGAACACAAGGCATCTGGATCTATACCCTACTTCATATCTCACTCCTCGCCAGGCATTCACAGCCCTGCTCTCTGTGCCAGCCCGAAGCCAGTGACAAAACCCCCATGCACAGCCCCTCGCAGGATCCCCGCACAGGCTGCTCTACCTCCTGGTTTCACAGGCATTAAACACTATTTTCTGCTCCTCAAACACAGAGGCTGCCAAGACCTGAGACTAACCAGACCGCCGCGGATCAGCCGGGCCCCCTGACACCGACTTACTTGCGGATTTCCATGGCTTCTTTGTTATCGTGCCTGAAGAAGTCATAGGACTTGTAAGACTTCACCGCTTCCCGGCGATACACTCCTAAATTAAACACTTCACACACAAAAGACGAGCACGTGAGACTGACGGCATTTCGCAGACAGATCTCACGGCGCTTTCAGCAAAGGGCAGAGCTAACCCTGGCACCGGGGTCAGCCAACGGCCCCCCACACACCTTTGGTGGGCACCCCGATCCAGTTGAGGTAGCGGGTGAGTTTCTTGGACACGTAGGTCTTGCCGCGGGCAGGGAGACCGATCATCACGATCAGCGTCGGGGAGTTGGTCATGTAGGAAGCCCATGCTGCAAAAAATAAAACCATCAGCATCAAAGAGCAAAGGGGAGCCCCCACCCCAAGCCATCCCCTGTGCTGAGCTGCCCCATCTCCGGACAAACCGAGCACCGCCGGGCATCTCCTAACGGGCTCGCTGGAGCTAATTAACCGCTCTGCGGTCTCCCGGGCGTCAGCTAATGAGGCGGATTAGCAGCGGCGAACCCGCTGTGCCTAATGGGGCTCATCTGCGTCTTTTAGCGTTACAAATATTGACCGGCCGGGCGGGAGCTGTCAAGGCTGTAAGAAGGATGTTTTTAACAAAACGGTCACGTTCTGTCCCAAACAGCCGAAACGAGCTCAGAACCCGCCCGGGGAGAGGCGGGTCGGGGGGCAAAGCGCGGGGTGCGGGGGACCCCGATGGGACAGAACCGAGGGGACGGGGATGAGCGGCACCGGGCACCCCCAGGGAGGGGACAACCGGCGCACCCGTGCGGGAAGGACACCGCGGTCACCGGGACGGGCACGGAGATCGCGCCCCGCGCAGGGATGCAAACGCGTCCTGCGGCAGACCCCCGCTTTTTTAAGCAGCACGAGCAGCACCGTCCCCCCATTTATATATAATTTTTTTTCGCTTAAATACATGCAAAGCACATTCCCCCCCTCCCCGCCCCAGGGACACTCACAGCACTTCTTCTCGCCGCCCCGCAGGGTCCCGGTCCTGCCCCTGCCCCGCGGGGGTCCGCCGTGCCGGGCCGCCGCCGCCATGGCTCCGCGCCGCCGCGCCACATGCAAATCATATGCAAATCATATGCAAATCGCACCGCCACCGGCGAACGGCGTTACGTCACTGGGTCTGGGCGCGCTCCGCTATGCAAAGGAGGTGGGCGTCGCTGCGCCGTGCTCATACCGCCCCCCTACGCCTCCGGCTAGCGGCTCTCTGATTGGTGGCAGCCTGTCGCGCCGCAGCCAATGATGGGGCGCGGTGGGACGCCTCGCGAGAGCGGGCGGGAGCGGTGGGGCGGAAGCGGAAGGGGCGCCCGGTCGGTGGGGCGGTGGCGGCCCCGCCGAGGATGCTGCGGCTGCGCTGCAAGGCCCGGAGCGGCACCCACCCGCTGCCCGGCCTCACGGCCCACTCCCGCCTCCGCGACATGCAGGCCGCCCTGGCCGCCCTCACCGGCGTTCCCGCCGCGGCCCAGCGCCTCCTTCTCGGTTTCCCGCCGCGGAGCCTGGACCTCAGCGACAGCGACCGGCGGCTCGGCGACCTCGGCATCCACTCGGGTGAGGGTCTGGTGGGTGCCGCGGGCCTGCGCGGGGGGGTGACGGGTGCTGGCGCCGGCGCTTTATTACCTCAGCTGCCCCGCCGGCTGTAATCACGGTAATTAAAAGAGGCTGCGGCCCAGCACGCCCCTCACCAGCGGCTGTCGGGCCGGTTCCTCCTCCCGGGGGTGGCTGTCAACACCCGCCTCGGGAGTGGTTCCTGCTCGCCGGGAGCGCCGGTGGTGCTTGTGCCCGTGTCCGGGGGTGCGGAGGCAAAGCGTGGGGTGCGGGGACCCAGGACAGGTGAGTACACCCGGCTGTGGTGGCCCGGCTGTTTTCCATCAGGATACCGAGCTGCTGGGGCAGACGAGCGTGATCCTTCATAATATCAGTGCAGCCGTGTGGTGTTTTAGGAGCAGCAGCATCTGTAACTCCCATCTGCAATTCCCTCGATTTTTCCTCTTTCCGTGTTTGGCAGGCGATACGCTGATCGTTGAAGAGGACACATCCAAGCCCAAGGCTGACTCGCCCATAGTTGCCAAAAGAACGATGTCGAACTCGGTGAGGGACGCCGTGCCCGTGCTCGTGAGGAGGGTGGTTCCAGCAGATAACTCCTGTCTCTTCACCAGCGTGTACTACGTGGTGGAGGGAGGCGTTTACGACCCAGCCTGTGCTCCGGAGATGCGCAGCCTCATAGCTCAGATAGTAGCAAGCGATCCTGAATCTTACTGCGAGGCAGTTCTAGGGAAAACTAACAGGGAGTATTGTGACTGGATCAGAAGAGAAGAGACTTGGGGAGGAGCCATCGAAGTGTCTATTTTATCCAAATTTTACCAGTGTGAAATCTGTGTGGTGGACACACAGACGGTCAGAATTGACCGTTTTGGGGAAGATGCCGGTTACACGAAGCGGGTCCTTTTAATTTATGATGGGATTCATTACGATCCCCTTGAGCGTAAAATCCCTGACTCGGACATCCCTCCCCAGACCATTTTCTCCACAACTGATGATATTGTTCTTGCGCAAGCATTGGAGCTGGCAGATGAAGCCAGACGGAAGAGGCAGTTTACCGATGTGAATCGCTTTATGCTGAGGTGCATGGTGTGCCAGAAGGGACTAACTGGACAAGTGGAAGCCAGAGAACATGCCAAGGAGACTGGACACACCAACTTTGGAGAAGTGTGACATCTACATGAGGATGGTTACATCAACTACCTCACCCATCCAGGATAAAATTCTGGATTTCCAGATAAGCTGTATGTAATAGTAAAATTCCGTTCACAGAGCTTGAAAAGCATATTAACTTAATGACAGCCAGGACGCACAGGTTTGTTACAGTTAGTGATTTTTCCAACAGATCTGAAATAGGTATCTTCTCGCATGCTAACTTATAGTACTTTGGCAGGTGGTATACGCTGGCAGCTAAAACTCGATTTCTGAAATAATCCTCTCTTTGTGTACGTGATCTGAGCGGACATACAAAATCAGGCTCGTTCAACGTTAGTGTAAAATCTACCCTCTAAGTTACTGAATTAATCTCTCTATTATGTTTTCAGGGTAATTAAATTAATCTGAGAGTTTGGGAAACACACATATCAGCATTACTTAAACTAAGAAATAGACTCTGCCTGTACAAGCAGTTCTTGCAGGGGAAATTGCTCGTTCAGTGCACGATTTTTAACAGAGTATCTCCAGAGCTGCCCTATACTATGTTACCATCAGAAGTAGACTGTATTGTTTGTGTGAAGTCATGGCTTTAGAGAAAGAAATGGCCTCTAAGCTTTAAGATAGCCTTCTTTAAATTAATGAGTAGATGGTTAAGTGTTAAATAAACTTATTAATCCTCTGTAGGTAATTTTTAGTTGCTTGAAAAATAACTATGAACCCCCTGGTGTTTACACTGCATCAGGACATAGGCATGTTTCTTGAAATACTTTGGATTCTTCTTCATAATAGTGTCTGAAATTCTGGCAAGAGGGAAATACAGTAGTTAGGGAAGTGACTTAACTTGCATTTGCTAAATATATTTAAGGAGACTTGGGTATAGCCGATCTCATGGCCACAGTGTAATTAAGCTCCACCAGATTCCAAACACTGTAAATTAGCACTTTAAGGTATAGTTCTCATTCTTTGCTGGTAAAAAGTTTTGCCCTTTTTTGAAGGACAGAGCGCTAACCCAGAAGGGAGGCTTGAAGTTTCTTCACCTGCATTCTGCCTTAATGTGTTTGATTTGTCACCCATGACTGTTCGGTAGCAAGACTCTAATTCTGATAATGAAGGGTGAAGTTTAATTGTCAGAACAGAATAAGCTGTGTAGACCGCCCTACTTCCTGGACTGTTCAGAATCAGGGCAGTTGAAATTGGTTTACTATATCTCACCTCACAGCGGGGTTGTGAGGCTTCACAGGAAGTGCTTTGAGGTCTTTTAAAAGGTGCTGTAAAGGTGCATGTTACTCAAAGGGATTTTTTTTTTGTCCTTTGAAATGCCTGTAACACACACTTGTTTTATTGAATTTTAAAATATTCTTAGCCTGCTACTCTTCTGTTACACTGTTTCGAGTTACCTTCCTTGTGCTGTTACAAACGGGGAGCATCTTCAGACTGACACAGAAATAAACCCACTTCCCAAATTCCTAGTGCAGCAAAAACCTCTTTTCTATAAAAAGCGAGTTTCATTGAAGTTCTCAGCTGAGGCTCCCAGTTGGACCTTGAAATGCAGGAGGGTCTTATTGAAGAAGGAACATAATTATATAAGTGCTTTGCTGAACTGAGGCATGAATAGTTAACTATAAAGAATAGAATCACTGAGAGCACTATGGACCAGGTTTCTTTTTAATTCAGTATTAGAACACACACTAGCACTGGTGGGAGTTTCCTATAGAAAGCCACTTAGCTCCCCGTGTTAAACCCCACTTTGCTTTTAGCCTCTCATTAGAAAAAGAAATAAACCCCAAACCCAACATTAAAGCCAGTCCTCTAGAAGCTGATGCTTATAAACCTCAAGAAATACCTGATAGCTCCAAGGAACTTGAAGATGACACTGTGTTTTAACTACTTGAGATGAAACGCTGTCTCGGAATGAGACCAAGAGACTGTCAATCCTAAATTGTATCCTCAGCTTTCCCACCGAAGCGGTGAGACACCTTGGACAAGGAGCTGATCCTCACCCTTTGCCATCTGTCAATCGGACATAATACCTACCTCAGCGAGGTGTACGAGGCGACTGTCTTTGAAACAGAAGATGCATATTTATTGTCTGCCATGTTTGCAAATGCATTGACTTTGGGGAGCAACACTTAGATTTTAGCTTTGTATCCTGGATGGATTTCTGAAAGTGTGTAAAAAAATTTTTTGGGGGTGTTTCTCAGTTGCAGTATTTTTAAAGTTAGCTTATTTATCCAGAGTGTTTAGCTTCACCCTATCATGTTTGCATTGGAAATCTGCTAACAGGATCGGTTCCATTGGAGGTATCAATACACTGCTTGGATGTTTTCTTTCATTGCCTAGAAAATAAAATCTCTTTGATTAAAAGGTGTCAACTGAACTGCTGTAATTCATCTTTGTAAACGTTGATACTGTTAGACGCTGACAAACTCTTTCAAAGAACAAGTAACCTGTGGTATGGATCGTGACTCGGGAAACCTCATGAGATTCTCCTGAACTCTCCCAAACAAAAAGTAGCTCTGTTATTTGAAATGTAAGTTATGGATAGCTTAAAAACACAACTCCCTTCCTTTTGTAACTATTAGAGGGTTTTTTACTATCTTTTTATCAGCATGTGCCTGCCCGTAATGATACAATGACAGAAGTATCACAAAAATGGCAGCACGTCAGACACTCACCCGAGTTTACACGTCGAGCAAGGACTTCCACGCGTGCAGGCAGCGCGTGTTCCCACGCAGTGAACGACGGGTGTTAGCAAACATTTCCAAAAGCCTTTGTTACTGATGCAACCCCCTGGTGCAGCGTTCTGGTTTGTGTCCCCTCAGCGCAGATCAATTGCTGGAACATATTTCCTTAAACACGTGCCCTGAATGGCAAAAGTTGGTGATGCACCAATAAACACGACTGACACATGCATACTTGTTGCGTGTCGGCTGTGCCTCGGTTCTTGATTTTCAGGTTTGTGCTCTGTTCGCCGCTGTTCACCAGTGCATTTTCCAGGTCTAACCTAAGCGATGCTGTCTCTGACCAGTGTGCGTCTGCTTTCCCTCTGACTCCAAGAAAGAATCGTGGCAACAGAGGGACACAGCCACGCAACCTGTTTGGGACGAAGCTTCTTCACTTTCAACTTGTTCGACAATTACTTTTTTCCCAATAGTAAAATGCTTCCTCTGTGTAATTATCGAGAGGAACAACTGTGAAGAGAGTTTTACGTACCTCCAGAATCCTTTATGCGTTTAAATAAACCATTAAGCAGACAGACTTCAGGAAGAGTTGGGTTCCATAGCACCCTTATCTACGTCAGAAATGCAATTGCCTGAAAAACTGGTCGTGGGAGTAAATCAGTAATTTTCCAAAGTTTCTGAAGGACAAACTTCACTCCCTAGTTCAGGAACCCAGCGTTCACTTTGATAAACATTTTTGAGCTGAGCAGCGTTATCTGTTTGCCCCTCTCGACTTTTGAGGAAGCAGGAGTGAGGGGATAGACACGAATGGCAAAAATGCAGAATTTCTCCGCTGACTGCCTTTAACACAGAACGCCACGTATCGATGGATTTTTTGAGAAATCAGACTGACACACAAGTGTCACAGCACCATGCTCAGCAGGTTTCACTGCCCGCAGCGGGAGGGCAGCTCTGGCTCCTGCCCCGCGCAAGCCCACCCGGGGGTGAGCCCTGCAACCCTCTCCTGGGCAGGGAAACTCTTTAATAAGAGGAGCAAAAAGATATCAGCTTGCTATTTTGAAAATTGCAACTCTTTATCATACAAATTAAATGCCTGCCTGCATTTTAAACCCAACCATGCATCCAGCTGTAGAACTGCCAGCAGGTTTTGCTCCGCTTGGGACCAAGCAGAATAAAATGACTTCACATCGGCTGGGATGAGTATTGCTTTTCCACTCCTCTGGGTCTGAGCACCAGAATGCTTTCTGTAATGAATGCAATCTGGGAGTTCACAAAATAAGGTTGTCCAAGATTGCAGTGTCATTGTTTCTTATTTTTAATTAAAGCCTTGGGGGAAGTGTTGGGGGCCTGTATTACACCTTGAGAGCTGACTCCTCATTTCTGATGTGGAGTTAACACCAACGAGCTATGGGTGCAGATCACCTCAGTTCTCTCCCTCTTCTCTGCGAAAAACAGATAATAGATAGGGTTCCTTGCTCAGTTCCCAGCCACATTAAGATGTAATTATTTCTCTAAACTGCTGTGTAATACTAGGTATTAACTCCCCGGTATTCTTCATCGTGGGTTTGTCAGCATACACACTGCACACACAGTCTGGTGTCAGGAAAGTGTCAAACAGTCCTGCAGAGCCAAGTGAACAGCCTTACGCTAACAGGCACCTTACCGGTGACGCCGTGCGGATGCGATTCCTCCAGGACCAGGGCTGAATCATTCCTGTTCTTCTGTGTACGAACAGGGTGAGGCACAACGGGTCTGTTAACATGCCAAAGTCCTTTCGCGGCTTTGTGTAGTTTTCTCTGCATCATTTGACGACTTGCGTGTACCCCATGCCATAGATATGAAATCACGCTTTATTTTGGGTTGGAGCTATTTATATTCGTCGGAGGAATGTGGAAAAAGAACAGGTTCTTTCTGGGCATCTGATTCAGAGAAGCTCAAGACTTCTCTTAATGGATCATGACACTTTCCTGACCTACCCAGAGCCCTGCAGGCAGCAAGCTCTCCCTATTCCATTCTCAGCTCTGTAAATCCTGCTAGCACAGGGCTCTTGCATGTGCAATACGGAAACAGAGCTGGGTTTGATTTGCTCCCTCTCTTAAAGCAGGCTCAGAACCAAGCGCAACCTGACAAACCCAGCACAAACCTGACCCTTCACATGGCTGCACCACCCAGCACGACACCAGCATCCCACACTCAGCTCTGCAATCACCGCCTGCTGCAACGCCCCGGCAGCGCTGGGGCTCCCCCCGAACCGCATCCCTTACCTCTGCTGCAGGCCAGCGGGGGAGAGCAGGGCTGGGGGGGGCTCCTGGGGGCCTCTGGGCTGCTGATTGCCCAGATTGGTGTGATTCATCACACCCGGCCCCTTTCGTAACCGTGCCCAGCTGGGGCTCAGCAACTGCTGGGAACCTCGGTGCTGCCTGGCTCAGCTGCTTTCCCTCCATCCTGCCCCGGGTTTAATGAACTGATGGTTCCACTTCCCTGTTCTGTGTAGCAGGGAACACATGTTGCAACATAACCTTTTTCTAAAAATAAAAATTAAAAAAAAATTAAAATCATTGAAGCACGAAAACTGGAATGAATCTGGTGGCTGTATCGGTTCTGGAAGTTTGCTGCAGGGTTTCTGCTGGGGTGTTTGTAGTTATTCAGAGAGGAGCGCCTTGCAGAAGAGATACAAGTCTGTACTGGGGCAGGGGAAAAATTGCCCTAAGCACTGTTAATCAGAGAGAAAAGCTGTAACTTTGATAGGAGAGCCCAAAGTCAGGGTAATAAGCAGTCACTACAGTTCTTCTGGGGGGTTGGCGTCACCCAGTGCTGCACTGGGGTGCAGATGGAGCAACTGGGCTCTTCTTTAACTTAAGCCCTTTAAAAATGGCTTTTTACCCGTCTTTACAAGACTCTCCTTAGAGCGTACAGCAGCAGGCAGAAAACTTTTGGTCTCTTGGAAAGCGCTGGCGACGAGCAAGTATATACCTGCTCCAGCACCAACCTGTGCTTTCAGAGCCGAGGAGGAACCAGGTCCTGCCCCGAGCTGAGCGACCTCATGCACAAAACCACCCCAGAGAATAAACCAGTTGTGGGGAAATGCCTTCAGCAGCACCGGGCGCAAACACCCAGCAAAGGACTTAATTACCGTGTACAAAAGTGCTTTGGTCAGGGCTGTGTGTTCGCCTTCTCGCCATGTCAGCGAGCAGCTATGCGGCAGAACAGGCTGGCGGATTAAGGAGTCTCCGGCGAAACCCGTGCCGAGGACATCACAGGACACCAGCCAACCTGGGAAGTGAGTGAGCTGGGTGGTACCGAGCGGAGCTGCCTGCAGCCTCCCGGGCACTGGTGCTGCCTGCACCTCTGCCTGCACCGCACCGGCTCAGAGCAAACTCCTCCAAGGCTGCGAGCGATCACGGCACACAGGGACCGGCTGCTCCAGGTCAGGACATGCAGCTGGTTTAGGGGCTTGGCCGAGCCAGGACCCCAGCCCGGAGCAGCGGCGAGCCTTGCAGGGTGGGATGAGTTCCTCTCGCCGTGGTGCAGCCGGCTGCAGGTGAGGGGCTGGGGGCTCGTCCACCGGCGCAGACCTGCCGAGCGCCCTCACAGCCTTATCTCTGCCGGGAGGTGAGTTAATGTGTAACGTGTCTCTGTTTGGTTAGCCCAGAAAAGCAAAGAAGTCCTGGGATAGGCACGGCTGGGACAAGGATTTGGGCAGCGTAGAACGACGGAGGACGTACTGGTAAAAAAAGAAAAAAATAGATATTAATTGCTATTCCTTCTTGTTCTTTGCTTTCTGTCCTTTTCCTGCTGCATGGGTTGCGGACGAGGGGCTGAGCACCTCTGCCTGGGCGGGACATGGGGCTCGGGCAGCCGCGGGGGTACAGCTTTGGAAGGGGAAAGTGGTGGCAGTGTCACAGGAGGTGGCACCAGTGACAATGGACGAGGTGGTTTGAAGGTGGCAGCAGGTGGAAAGCTGGGGAGAGGAGCAGCTGCTGGCAGAGAGGCTGGAAAAACCTGTGCTCAGGACAGCAAACAGCTCGGGCAGCTGCTTCGTGCTCTCCATTTAGTAGGAGGAACTATAGATCTGCTGGTCTCCTTTCTGTAGGTCTCCTTTCACCCTGAGCTGGGATCCATCCTGCTGCAGAGCAGGAGCAGCTGGGACAGGACCTGCAGACGGGGTTGTGCTTTGTTCTGGGTGTCGAGCTGGGCAGGATGGAGCCCTTGGCTGGCAGCTGTAAGGCGGAGGGGGTACGGCTGCTGCCTCAGACAGCAAAAATACCGAGGGGCTTGAATGTTGCTGGAGAGCCGTGATGGAGTGCTGGCAGGAGGACTGGGCTAAAAGAAAGTAGCCTCTTCATACAAAGCAATTAGCATTAATTGCCACCCGGCACCTCTTTGATGTTCGAGGGCTCAGCGAGCTCTGTGATGGACAGTTACGGCAGCTGTCACAGAAGCTGTGCGAACTGGCCTTTAGATTTAAAAAAACAGCTTCTTATAAAAGCATTTTTAGTGGGGGAAGACAGATACCCCTGAAAACAGCTTCTCAAGCAGCATGTCTCTTTTTTTTTAATTTAAATGCTCAGCTGTATTTTTTAGTTTGGGGCTGAGCTGCCGGGTTATTCAGCAAAAGGAAGGAACAGTAAAGTCCTTCTGAGCCATAAACCCTGGGATTGTTCAACACTGATTTTTCCCCTTTCCCGAGTCAGATGAACGCGTTAGAGCCATAATCGCATCAGAGAACCAGCGGGCAGGAAACAAACTTCTTGTTTCTGCGCAGATCCTCGCCCTCCTCAGCCGAGCTCGGGGCTGAACTTTGCCTCCCTGCGAGCTGGGGCTGGCGGGTGCAAACCCTTGGCAGCTGCTCTGCAAACACTGTTTGAACAAGAGCAAATTATTTCTTCCCATGGGCTGACGATGGTGGGCATCCTCAGGGGAAAATTATCTCTGTCCAGACCCCTGATTAAAGCTGGACCACGCTGCTGCTCTCCCGACGAGGGGCTGCCTTGCACAGTGGTCGCTGGTTGCCAGCAGCTGCAGGCATTGGGTTTGAGCAAGATTTTTGCTTCCCCAGGAGGGTTTTGCCCTCTCGAATTTGTGTGGCAGGCAGCGAGGAGCATTGCAGCATCGCAGTCAGGAGTCTCTTGCTGCTTAGAAGCAGATTCCTATTGCAAATATTGGGGCGTAGAGCAAACCTGTGCAGCTTGCAGAAGCCTAAAAACCCCCAAACTCGGACCATATCTCTGCGTCCTGACAAGTAAAAGCTTTGGCTATCAAGTTATCCAAATTAAAAGGATCAAGAGTATTGCTGTTCCAAACCCACCACTTAAAACGTAATTTAAGCAGTAAATAATGCAAAGCTGAGACTGAAATATTAAACTCCTCCTGCGTGGAAGGATTGCATCTGTCAGGGTGCGGGTGTTGCAATCTGATTTTTGTGGCATATTCCAATTACAAAGGAATTCTTTCAGCGTCTAACACTCTGAACAAGCAGCCAGCTTTGCTCCCTTATCGCTCCATCTAATTCCCTGATCCTGCTACAAGAAAAAAAAAGCAGCAGCGTGTTCCTGCGCGCCGCGGCCAGGTTACCGCACAAAGAGCTCCTCTGTCTGCTGCCGAGCAAATCCTCCCGCGTGGGTCCGCGTGCGTTGGAGGGGGCGTTTGTTTTGCTGCTCTCCTTACCCTCCGCAGCCCCGTTCTCTTCCGAAGAATGGGTGGCGCGCACGAAGAAAACACGTTAATTGGCGGTGTCGGTGCATTTTGGAAGCTCTATGCTTTACATCCATAAGCAATTACGCCTTTTGTCGGCTGCTCAGCCTCTCCCCGCGGGCAGCGGAGCTCTCTTGGCTGCTCTCCCTGCGAGGATAACCAGCCCCTTCGCCCCCAGGACTGTGCCTGGGGGGTCTCACTGGTGGGAACCCCCGCGGTGGGTTGTTTGTCATCCAGCTGCTCCCACATTGGGGTCCCACCGGTGTCGGGGGTACGGGCTCCATCCAGAACAGCAGCAGGGGTGCATTGCTGTGAGCAGAGGGGGACACTGGGGTGCTGTTTACAACATCCCCGGGGGGGCTGGAGACACAGCCCATGCCCCAACGCACCCTAAGGTACAGGGACCCCTGCCCACAGCCCCCCCACCGCCATGGTCCCCAAGGAGGGGGTGGAGGAAGCTCTGTGCCAGGAGGAAGCTCTTGCAGAGCGAGGCTGTGACTAATCGGCCGTGTTTCGAGTCAGCGTGTTCAGCTGTTTCAGCGCGGAGCTGGGAGCGGTGGGTGCGGCGGAGGGAAGGGGTTTCGCAGAGCTGGGCTGGGCTGGGGCTGCGTTGGGATGGGATCGCTGCTGCTGAGCTCCCCACTGAACTGGGCTTACAGCCTCTTCCTTCACTCCAGAACCAGTTTATTCACACCTCCGAGATGATTAGATAGCCACCAACAGGAGAGGGCCGTGGATGGGCATCCAGAGCTGTCTCTATTTCCAGTTCTTCCGGGGAAAACCTCCGTTCCAAGGATGCTTTCAAACAGCCCAGCTGCCCCTTCTGGAGAGAGCAGCCTGGGATCAAGCACTTCTACACTTCACAGCTGCCCGTCCTCCCTCCAGCTGTGCTTGCATCACCCCAGGGAGGTCTCACAGCCTAACTCCTCTTTTCTCCCTCTTCAGCTGGGACATTGCCCGTGCACCGGACGCCGCGGCAGCGTGTGCTATGCCCAGGGAGGAGCTGGGGCTGGAGATGGCTGGCTGCGACTCCGGCAGCTGTGACAGCATGGTCAGCACAGCCTCCAACCACTCGCAGCGGGTGAGTAACCCCATCACATCCCACCCAGGCATGGCAGGGGCTCTGCTCACCCCTCTCAGCAGCTGAGGAAGGATTTTGGTTTGGTATCTGCTCAAAACCTCTCGCCATCGGTGCTTTGGAGGTGCCTGGGGGCCCTGACACAGCATTGTGCAAGGACCCAATTAATTCCTGCCCCAAAGCACTCCCAGACTTTCCATCCTGCTGCATGTGTGGCAGCCATCAGGAGCCTCCACTCTGCAAGGGCTCCTCGAGGAAATGATGCGAGAGCCGGGGGGGGTCCTGCATTGCCCGAAGATGCAGAGGCAGATAGTGCAACGCTGGGCAGGAGGAGCCCGGTTAGTTCCCCAGTGAGGGATGAGACCAGTTGGATAACTGGGTCAGACTGGCTCCAAGAGGGCTGACTTCACCTGGAATATACAGCGAGCTGCACTCCTCCCAGCTGACGAGATTAATTTCCTAGTTAAGGCAGCGATGAGTTTGGACCATGGGTGTAGATCTGTAATTTTTCACTATCGCTCCATTAAGGCTTGTTTGCCTCCAAACACCGATTCCAAGATTGATGGACTAATTACATCCTGCCTGACGTGGAGCATAATTGATACGTGTAAGCAAGAGGCTCAGTCCTGAACAGGTTTTCCAGTTGATGTATTGCAAACCAGAACCAAACCCTCCGAGATTTATTAGGGATGGAAAAACTGGTTGCAATATTGCATGGTAAAAGATTTGGAGAGGTGTCTCTCTGCAAAACAACTCCACCTGCGACAATTTATCCTCCGTGCTTGTTGATCTGATGCACGCTCCATCCTTTCCTGCACCTCAGTTTGACCTTGTAACTTGGCACTTCCACAGGAACCATATCTCACGATACTTGGAATACATCAAAAATTAAACAGCATCTTGCTGCACTCCTTTCAAAGCTGGGGTATGAATAGGAGAACAAGGAGGGAGACCACCACCCACACGTATACCTTCATATTTATCATATTTATGCAAGCTTTAAAATTCAGCACTGCTGATCAGCACAGGTGTCTGTATCCATAGACCACCCATGTTACCCATCTGCTCATTTTTCAAAGTAAACTTAAGAACTAAAAGGTAGAGGCCAAATTTCCAAGGTAAGGATAACCCATCTTCTGATGCTTGTAGTAGGGTAATATAAAAATGCCCCTATGTATATATATGTATTTTAGAGGAAGTTGTCTAGTTTTCTCTAGCTGTAAGTACCAATTTTTGAACAGTCCCTGCCCAAGTGCCCGGGCAGGAGCTGCCACAGGAGCAGCCTTGGCTGTCAGGGCTGTGGATAGCAATACACCTGTGTCCCCTACCTCAGCTGCTTTTTTCTGTTGCAGAGCGATAACAGTTACGACTACTTATCTGTGGAAGAAAAAGAGTGTTTGATGTTCTTAGAAGAAACTATTGGCTCCCTGGACACAGAAGCCGACAGCGGGGTCTCTACTGATGACACTGACTACGTGGAGCCCTCCAAGCCTCCTGGGATGTGGCCCAGGAGAGACTCCGTGTCCCGGGGTAAGCTGGAAACCCATCCTCCAGCCTTGGCTGCAAAGGGACCGTCACACTGGGGCGCGTTCCCTCGGCAGGCAGGGAGGGAGCATTGCCCCGGCTTTATTCCCGTGGCGAGCTGAGGAAGGTGTCCCGTGTCCGTCTGCAGAGCGGTGCGTGACTTCACTTCTCTCTCTTTGCCTAGAGTTGGAAAATGGGGCTCCCCCTCCGAACGTAGGTCAGCAGCGTGCAGCTGAACAGAAGAGCACCTCTGGCTTGTCAAGCTCGGCTCCAGCAGCAGTCCCAAGCCCAGGCTATTACAGTCTTCCGAGGAGCATCACTGCAGCGAATGCACAAAGAGCAAACACAGCTTCTGACGACAAAGCAACAGTCCACACTGGGGAGGACCCAGCGCCAGCGGGTAAATCTTCACAGGAGATGGCCAAGGAGGACAGGCTTGACCAAGCCAACGCAAAAAGCCAGATGAAGTCCCTGGGATCTTTGATCATCCAGCCTCCCGATCCCTTCCGGGATGACCTGGTGAGCCACGAGTGGGCACGCAGCAGTCGCTCAGGTGCCAAGGGGGAAGCAGCCAAGGAGACCAAGTCTTGGCTTTCTTGGGGCCAGCCAGAGAAATCCACGTTGGAAGAAGCCCCTCAGGACCCAGATGCCAAGCGTGGGCCTCCAACTGCCCCCAAACCGCGGAAATTGCCACCAAATATTATCTTGAAAACCAGCAAGAACAGCCCAGTGCCACTCGCCACGGAGCCCGGCCAGAAGGTAAAAGCACCACCTCCATCCTCAGCTGGGTCTCAGCCCAGCCCTGCCAGCGATGCTGCTGCTGAAAAGGCAAATTCGGGGCACCTGGACCCCAAGGAGAGGGAGAAAGCCCGGCAGCAGGCACTGGAGAAGCTCGGACTGTCACAGGACAGGAGGGAGCTGAGGACCCACCTCCAGCCTACCACGCATCCCCAACCACAGGAGATGCCATCACCCGCTCCCAGGGAGCCCGAGAGGTCAGCACCAGGTGTTCGGCAGATGAACTTCAAATCCAACACCCTGGAGCGCTCTGGCGTGGGGCTGAGCAGCTACATGGCCAGCACCAAGGAGCAGAGCGTCAAGACCAGCAGCTCCCTGGGCAAGATGTCCTTCATCGAGCGGCTCGCCCCCAGCTTCCTCAGGAGCAGCCGTCCCCGGCCGGTGTCCCTCGCGGTGGGGAAGGACTTTGCTGGTCTGAAGGAGCCCAGGCAGGCAGAGCCGGAGAAAAGCAGCAAGCAGCGATCCCAGCCTTCGCAGAGCTTCCCCAGGCCACCCCGCTCCTGCGTCAGCGTGAAGATTTCCCCCAAGGGCGCGACCGATGAGAACCGGCGAGAGGCTCTGAAGAAGCTCGGTCTGCTGAAGGAATAGCTGCAGGAGCGAGGGAGCTGCTGGAAAAGGGGCTTTTCATCCTGGATCCGTGCACCTGCGCTGCCTGTCCTCGGGCAGTACAACCATGAGCATCTTCTGCTGCGATCTCCTGCCCCAGCATCTCAGGAGCAGCACTACGAGAGGTATTCAGAGCTTCACACCAACTACAGCAATGCCACACGTACATAATATTTTGTATATAGCAGGTGTACATGAGCTATTTATATAAAGCATCACTCAGCATGTGGTTGGGGCTTATTCTCCTACAAGGGCTTTAATGCATTTGGGAATTCATCGCAACAGGGAAGCCACGGAATTGGGGGTTTGGCTGTTTTAAAAGGGGTTGCCTGTGGATAAAGCCTCTCTGGGAAGAACTGCAGGACTCTGCTGCACCTTTGGGATTCTTTTGGGGTATTTTAACTTTATCACAAGCCTGAGCACTCACCTGCCCCATGCAAGTGCCTCCCAAAAGCCACAACTGCCACCCGGAGAACTGCCAGGGGCTCAGCAGCCTCCCTCACACACAAGTGCTCCTCGCACAGCGTCCGAGGCTGGATGGCTGCACGGACATCCCCCGCTCCTCCCACATCCAGCCCCAACAACCTGGATACAGCACTTAAGACATATGCACATCTGTGTGCATCATGAAGTGACAGTTAAGAAGCAAGTGACTGTGTTTCGGTGGCAGAACCAGAAACGCTGCCCAAAGACATGCAAACCTGGGACAACACCAGTTCATTCCCTTTCAGACTCTCCTGGCATCTTTCAGACCCCGCTGACGCTGTCAATGTTTATGCTGCGCACCTTTTATAACACAGGTGGTTTATTTCTGTAATAAACTTGTATATGATCAGAAAGTGCCTGGGTAGTACAGATTTATGCTGCAGTCAAAGCTCTGGTTAAGCTAAATCATGGGGTTTAACCTTCAGTGTGTCTTGACTTGAGGAGTGTGGGGGATCCAGGCAGCAGCCGGGCATTGCAAATGATGGTCTGAACCAGAGACTTGGACCTCTTGCAACCCTTCCAACCAACACCATCTCCTGGGTCTGTGGGGACATCTCCCACAGCAGCTTGTTAGTTGAAAATCTGCACTAACAGCTTAACTTGGAAGAATCATTTTAATTTCTTCACCAAAAAAAATCTTCCATGCAGTGCTGTCAGTGCTGGGTATCTAGAGAGAGCCTCTGCTAATAAAGCAAGCGCCTTTGTTCCTAACGGGCAATTTAATTTCAATCTAACATAGGCTTGCTTGAGAGAGAGGGGCTGGCCCGTGGAGGCAATTGCACTAAACAATTCACTGATGTTAATTAACTGCTTGCAGCGTTAAGATAAAGTTGCACTCAATCATTTTAATCACTGACCCTGCAGTACAAGCAGCTACTCAAGACAGCTTTGTGAATACTAACCAGGCTCGTACTGACAAAACCCAGAGCCAAGCTTCTAATTCCTCTCCAAACAGCCATCAGCAGAGCTTTGGTTTTGCATGGGAAGAAGGGGAGGGCATCCTTCTGCAAGAGCTGCATCATTTCACAAACCCCCACATAATAAAGGTGTGCACAAGCGGAGGGAATAGCACTGAGCCATGTAAAGAATCCAAGGAATGTGAGAAAATTATGTCTGAGCAGCTATACTTCACAAAAGCAGGGAAATGCTTGCTTGTAGTTAAGCAATTAACTAAATTAGTTTGGGGCTGGCCAGCAGCAATGCGAACCTGTACAACAGGGAGGAAACTGGGAGAAGATGGGCTAAGGTCTGACCGAGAACTCAGCAGGTTGCTCAGCAAGCACCATCGCAATAGTCATGTATCTGCATTTTGCAAGTGACATGCAGGAAGACAGAGCATGATGCTGGAAACAGCAGTGGGTGAAACAGAGAGGTCAGAGGAAAGGAGCATATGGATGAAAAAGCACCATCAAACCTTGCAAGAGCAGCTTCCGAGGGCTGCCCCCTCCACGCGGAGCTTCTTCTTGCACCTTCCTCTCCTCTTTCACTTGTACCGTGCTCTCACTGCCTTTAAACTAGCCATTTGCACTTGAAAGTCTTCAGCCCCAGGAGCACAGCACCAGTAGGAGCCTCTCCTGCTGCCTGCCTGCACACAGGGCGGGTTGGACCCCGCCAGGTACCCTCACGCTTGCAGGGGAGCCAGGCAGCAGCATCACTCCCAGCAGCCCAGCACTGACACTCACCCAGATAATTGCTCTCAACGCTGCCCCGCTCCCTCCATGCCAGGCAGCAAGGACCCCAGGGAGCAAAGCTCTCCTTCTCTTCTGTAACCCATAATAATCCAGAGCCTCAAAGGAAGAGATTTACCTTTGCTCTAGCCCAGCCGCATCTCTCATCACAGAGTCTCCAGCAGCCAGTCACTCCTCAGCCAAGTGCCCCGGGATCCCCACCATCAACTGATGGGGCAGCAACCAAGCCAGCCCCAGTCTGCAGACAGGCAGAAGGCTGGACAGGGGCATGAGCTGCTCTTTTATACTGGGAATCGCTGGTGGGCAGTCAGAGGAGCTACCGGCTGCTGCAGCTGTGCTCCTCCAGCCCACTGGCACCAGCACAGCTGATGAGAGGAGCTGCAGCGATAGCTGCTGCTGTCAGAGAGGCCAGGGAGAGGCTGCTCCTGCCTATTAATGCCAATTAATGCTTATTAATAGCATTGGGGAGTGTCTGGGAGGTGGATGGGAGAGAAAAGCAAAAACAGAAATAAAATCTCTCTCCAGGTCCAGCCAAACCCTGTCTGAGTTCCCTGGTTCTTCTCTGGGTACCTCTGAGAGCAGGCTTTGTGCTGCTTAATTCTGGGCATAATTTCCGTGATTTGTGCCTGGAAGGCAAAAATCCTAGCAGACCCCAGCTAATAAAACAGCCGTGAAGAGAGATCATAACACTGCAGAAGTAACCAGAAGTAACCTGGTGCATCTGCCCTCAGTGCCTCAATGCAGATTATACAGACTGTGTTTACACGGTGCAACAACATCAGAAAAGACCCAAAGAAAACACCCAGCTTTGCATTTTGCATGGAGTATTCATCTGCTTCTTAACTATCAGTCCCATCCTGGCTCAGACGTGTCATTTCCATGTCTACGTGAGCCTGTCAGGACCTGCTATCCCAATTACAAGCATTCTTGTGCACATCTTTCATTACAAAGATCAAATTCAGGAGAAGTGGTTTGTTAAATTCTGGTGGTAGCAAAGAACATCAGCTGTGCTGGGCCACAGTCTGCAGGAGAAATTTGTCACCCTAAGAACAGACTTTGTCCCTGTGCAGCAGCTTTGGGGTGGGTGTCACAGGGAGCCTTGGGGCTGGTGTCCTGCAGAGAGGTCAGGGAGGTGGGTTGGTTACTGCTGGAGAGCATCAAACCTGGGCTGTGGGCTCCTAAAGCAGAGGAGCATCATCCCCTGAAAATTGGTGTCCGCCTAACTCCCCCCAGCCAAGGGTTAGCTGACGGACAGAGCTGTCCCATCCTGTCAAAACGGGACTGTGCAGTGGGTGTCCTTAGGTGACTCTGAGTTCTGCTCAGACCAACATCAGGGTGGCCTGGGTGATGCCTGTCCATGCCCATGACAGCCTAGTGCAGGATCTGGCACAATATACTCTGCGTTTCTCTCCATTACCTTTTTTTCCCCATTGTTTCTAATGGAATTTTAAAAGTAAAGAGGCAGCCGTACCCCCAAACCCTGTCATGGCCCCTCCTGTGTGTGCAGTGGCAGCCCTGGAGAACGGACGACCTGCGGATGCAGAAAAGCCAGACAGCACGGGCGAGCTCCACCAAACACAGTCAAGCCTTTCCCTGCTGACTCCTGCTACGTCCCAACAACCAGGGTTTTCCTGGTTTGGGTTTGTTTTGCTTTGTTAGCCAGCCATGTAAATTTACCTGATGTCTTAAAACTAAACTAGATCCCATGTTCCTCATTCCTGCTCTCAAAACCTGTGATCTGCCGCTGCCCCAGCGGCCACCGGCTTGGCCTGGGAGATGGACCACACTTGGCAGCGCAGGGGTGTGGGTACGCTCCTGCTTCCCAGAGAGCTCGGCTGTTCTTTTCCAAACATCCTTTAACTTTGAAGTCCTGTAGGAGACAGAAAGGGTCACTGTTGTTCCTTGCACGGGGGTTTACGAGCAGTGAGAACAAATCTGACTTGTTCCTAGAGCACTGCCCTAGCTCCAGTTTAATCATTAACTCCCACGGGTGCTGCAGAGCAAGCAGGGGTTGGTACGATTTATTAATAGCAACCCCGACTGCAGATGCTGACAGCAACCTCGACAACTGTGCATGGGTAAAACTTGTGGGCACAGAGCTCCAGCGTGATGCCTGGTGCTGTGCGGTGCGGGGTGCTGCATGGTGCCAGGTGCTGCGTGATGCCCCGTGCAGCCTGGTGCCTGCTGCGCCGCTCGCTTGGGCTGGTCGCAGGGAGGAGATTCACTGCCCAGTACGTGTTTGTTAGAGGAAGGAAGAGAAATTTCCTCAAAAAGCATAACCCAGAAAAACAAATTCTGTAGCTTGTCTGAAAGTTAACTCTCCTTCAGCAGCAGGAGGTGCGAGGTGGTGGTGCTTTCCCTGTGCTGCCGTCACTGTGCCCTGCCTGCTGCTCCCAGCTGCTTTGTAAACCATGCTGAGAAAACAGCCCTTGTTGCTTCTGGTGCTGCTGCCCCTGCTGAATTTATTTGCCTTTTTTTGTTTAAAGGAGGTGGTGTCCCCAGCTGTCCCTGCTCCAAAAGTCAGGGTTGGCTTGGGACACCCGGGGACCCTGTGCAGGGACCAAGATGCACGTTCCCACTCTGGATGGGTGAGGAAGCCACGCACAGCGGTGCCGCAGCTGAGATTGTTGTCACTACCCCTTAGAATCACCTCTGTCAGAGGCAATCTGCCTCCACCCAAAGTATCCTGCCACCTCATTGCTCCTCGGGATGGACCTGGCCCGACTGGCTCCTCTCGGGAGAGCTCGTCCGACAGCAATCCCGCTGCCTTTGATCTCTCCCTGCCCAGGCAGGACTCCCCCTCCTAAATCACGGCACCGCACGGCACGGATTGCCTGCTCCTCGCAGTTCTCAGCGATTCTGCTCCTGCCTGCGAACAGGCTCTGACCCGGGGATGCAGCAACCCCGAGCCACGCTCAGCACCTTTCGTAAGGAGCCCAGGGGATGCCGGACCCTGGCAGGTCTGGGGGCAGCACCAGGGTCTGGGCTGGTCCCCCCAGCTGTCCCCGAACATCGGGGCTGCCTGCAGGACCCTCGCCCTTCCTCTCGGACCCTCCTCTCCATCGCTCCTTCAGCCCAGCAGCAGGTTTGCATCAGCCCCCGGGGATGTGCAGCAGGTGACACCGACGCGGGGTGGCAGTGCGCACCCGCTGCCACCGCAGCCCCTCACCGGGGACTCGGGTGCCTCTGCAGCAGGGACACTGCGGGTGGGGAGAAGCACTGCAAGGGGGGCTGCTGAGCGGGGGGCCACGCTCGGAGTCTGTAGGTGCAAAGGGGTTTGCTGCTGGCAGCAGGAACGGGGCACGCTCTCTTGGGGTGCAGCAGGGTCAGACACCCCCCTTCCCACAAAGTAAATCCTAAATAATGCACAGGGATGGTCCTTCCCGTGCTGCCTGCATCCAGCTGAGACCCCACAGGGATGGTCCTTCCCGTGCTGCCTGCATCCAGCTGAGACCCCACAGGGATGGTCCTTCCCGTGCTGCCTGTGTCCAGCTGAGACCCCACAGGGATGGTCCTTCCCGTGCTGCCTGCATCCAGCTCGGATACACACCCAGGGGCTGAGACTGGCAGGGATGAGGACAAGGCACAGCCACCCATGCTTACCCAGCGGAGGGGACTTCACCTTTCCCAGTACCAAGGTCATAGTTTAGGAAAAATAATTTAGGAAAAGAGAAAGCAGGAGATGTGGCAATTAAGCCGGTACCACGGTTAAAATGAACTATTGACGTTGCTGCGGATTTGCCTTATCGGCAGCAATAAAACAGTTATGAGAACAACCTTTGAGCAGACAGAACACTTCCCAAACTCGGGGCACAAATTTTCCCCCAGACCCTTCGGTGTCCCTGCAGAGCTGAGGTCTCCCCACAGCAGCTGCTGTCCCCTGCAGCGCTCTGTCTGTCTGTCCGCATTGGTTTGTCTGTCCACATCGCCCCACCACTGTGTACCACATTTTATTGCTAATACAAAGGCAATCCTATCGCTTTGCTACCGATGTGGTAATAAATGTCTTTCCACAGGTTAATTCTGCTGAAGCCAAATCAATAGCAGGAAGTTTATTGCAGAGGTTTGGTACAAAACAAGAATTACTGCAATATAAGCAATCATATCATGATAAAGAAAGCAAAACTGCTTAATGGAGATTTATCTTCTTCCAGAGACATTTCAAAGTGCTTCAATGATTGACTTACACAAAACACAGCCTGTCTTCAAAGCGTGCCTGCGCATGAGGAGGGGAAGAGCGGGACCTTTGGACCCCGCCAGCACACCACCGGGTCACTTCTATCACCTCTCCCGTGAGCACTCTGCACCACACGCCATCTCCCACGTGGTGGGCGTTATCCTGCAAACCCTGGAGATACGCAGGGTGCTGAGAGCAGCCCAGGGCGTTCTCGAGAGTGCCACAGGTAGATTTGCTTCAATCAATCATTTTTTATTTTTATTTGAAGGAAAACTGGACCAAAGTTGCTTGTAATAATACAAATGCTACTGAGCCTACATAGTGTGGAAATAACTCTCGCCACGTCTGCACTTCTCTCGGCTGAGATTATTTGGTTAGTGCAAGTGAGGAATTGTGTGTGTGCAGGGACAAACTGCCCTTAGTTGCATCCTCCGATCCCATGAGGCAACGAGCAGGGTTATCACAGAACAAGCTGTAATTGCTTATGATGGAGGTGCCTGGGTTTTGGTGGTACCCGTGCAGAGCTCTGGGGTTGGTGATGGACGATGGTGCCTCCCCCCTGGCAGTGCAACCCAGATGTGAAGCATGCAGTGGTTAAAATGCAGCAAGATTAAATTTAGAGAGAAATGAGTCACCACTAAATGACAACTTACCGAGTGAACTTGAAGATATGGTCAAGTAAAGACCATGTGCCGTGGTGATGCACCGATTTCATTGCCCAACACTGATGGATTTAACTGATCGGTAATTCGCTTCAGTCCGGCCACACAGCAACGATCCGATATGGTCACACTAATGGCAGAAATTAATAACTGAAACTGCCAGCCTGGGAATTACAGCAGGAACGTATGCGAGTGTTTATCACTCTGGAGCTGGCCTGGGCTGTGCTGCTGGGTACCACACGAGGCGCAGGGTCCCCAGTGCCCTGAGCATCCCAGGGCCAGTCCTGGGCACCCCCAGACCTCGCTGGGGGACTGTCACACCCGGGGAGAAAATTAGAGCAGGAGTCACCAGACGACTCTGTGGGATGCAGCCCCACAGCGAGCATTCAGGTTCATTCAGACCACAGGAGTTTGAGGAAACATGCACAAAGTTCCTCCTTTACGTGAAGTTCTGCCTGGAAGCAGCACATGGCGTTTCACTGCTGTTCTTTAGAAACAGTTGCTTCTGTTAAAACTTTGCAGGTTGTCTGTAGACTGGGGGAATTCCTCTCAAACTCTTGCAATTTCTGCTCCTGGCCTCTTCACTTTTTTTTTTTTTTTTTCCCCCTTCCTATGATGTCACCCGTGTCATCAGGTGGCTAAAAATGACCATTTTTGGGTTCCATCCTCAGTACATTGGTGGCTCCTCTACTATTCCTGCAAGTATTCTGACCGTTTCCAATTTGCTCAGCAACGCACATCTGGACTTTAGAAAATTTTCAGTGCATCCATTTTTAAACTCTGGACATCGATCTACTAAAACAAGAATTAAACATCAAGAGCCACAGACTATCTGAACTGCAAGCTGCAAAAACCCAGTTTATTAGACTAAATCCAAACTGGAGGAGGAGCAGGAGAATATTTCCAGCAACAGAAGCACCCCAGTCAAAGGTAGGTGATCCTCAATTTGTCCTTAAAATCCCATTATTTGGAGCTATTGTACAGTGATTATTATCAGCTGCTTTGGTGGATTTCACCTGCAATGTGTAACAGGTCTGAAATTTAAAAGAATTATTTCTATAGCAATAAACGTAGTATTTATGGTGATTTTCTTTTTAAAGTTAGTGGTGGTTTTTATTATTTTTAAAGCTATAAAATCAGATAACTGTTCTTTTTTTTTTGACAAGAACACATGCAAAAACGATGTGGACAAGGTAAATTCTGATGCAGTCCCACCCTGAGAGACTCTGCCCAGCTGTGTATCTCCCCTTGGATGGTGGCAGGACAATGGTTTAATCAGACAGGTGCAGACAACTGATATAAACATTTTCACAATACAAAACTGAAATGAAGACTGAAAAAAAACCCAAGCCATAGAAGATTAGCTTCTTAGTAAAGCTTGTGTTTCTGGGATTTAAAATTCTAGCTCTTTTCACTTTCTGTTTGGTTTTTTGTTGTTGTTGTTGGTTGTTTTTGTTTTTTTAATGCCTATTTGCTGGTTAAAAAAACAACAAACCAAAACAACAGAAAACACCTCCTCACTTAAAGCCTAAGATTAAATGAAATTAAAATTCAGGTGACAGCTCTGTCCTGCAGATGGGAAACCAAGTTCATCCTCCTTCACCAGTGCTCACTCTGTGTGGGCATTTCCACACAGCCCCCCCAGAGCTCAGATAAAGCGTCAAACTGCACCCATACATGGGGAAAAAAATGGAGGGGAACCTGCCCAAAGAGGATGCTGAGCCAGCTGCACCACCGCAGCGCTTCAGCCTGCCCTGAACTGGGAAGAGAGCAGTTCTGCAACCCCGTCCCATGCTTCCCATCAGGGGAACAGCAGTGAAGGGGAGAGCTGGATGGGAGCTGAGTTTGCAAGCTGGGACTTCCCAGCTGGGGGACATGCACGTGGTCCTCAACATAGGGTGTGCAAGGCATGCAAGGCGTGCGTGTGCAAGGCGTGCAAAGCGTGTGATGTGTGCAAGGTGTGCAAGAAGTGTACGTGCAAGGCGTGCAAAGCGTATGATGTGTGCAAGGTGTGCATGAAGTGTACGTGCAAGGCGTGCAAAGCGTATGATGTGTGCAAGGTGTGCATGAAGTGTACGTGCAAGGCGTGCAAAGCGTATGATGTGTGCAAGAAGTGTACGTGCAAGGCGTGCAAAGCGTATGATGTGTGCAAGGTGTGCAAGAAGTGTACGTGCAAGGCATGCAAAGCGTATGATGTGTGCAAGGTGTGCAAGAAGTGTACGTGCAAGGCGTGCAAAGCGTATGATGTGTGCAAGGTGTGCAAGAAGTGTACGTGCAAGGCGTGCAAAGCGTATGATGTGTGCAAGGTGTGCAAGAAGTGTACGTGCAAGGCATGCAAAGCGTATGATGTGTGCAAGGTGTGCAAGAAGTGTACGTGCAAGGCGTGCAAAGCGTATGATGTGTGCAAGGTGTGCATGAAGTGTACGTGCAAGGCGTGCAAAGCGTGTGATGTGTGCAAGGTGTGCATGAAGTGTACGTGCAAGGCGTGCAAAGCGTGTGATGTGTGCAAGGTGTGCAAGAAGTGTACGTGCAAGGCGTGCAAAGCATATGATGTGTGCAAGGCCTGCAAGGAGTGCACGTGCAAGGTGTGCAACATGTGGAAGGTGTGCAAGGCATGCATTAAGTGCATGTGCAAGGTGTGCAAGGCACAACAAGTGACTGGTGCCTGGGCTGAGCCCCCCTCCTGCTCCTCTGCAGCATGACCGGGTGGGAGCAGACAAGCATCAGGTCCAGTGGGCATCCAGCCCAGGACGCTGGCGCCAGCAGGAGCTGGCAGGACTCAGCTCTGGCACCACGGCGGGGGAAGTGAGGGTCACTATTGCACTGAGCTTCTGTTGTTTCCTGGTTTGTGTTTCCCAAATGCTTTGAAGTGATTCCGATGAACTAACCGGTATGAAATAAACCCTGTGATTTGCACCTACCGAGGTGTTAACTGCAGTGGGGGGTTGGCAAACCTCAAACAAAGAATTGTGGTAGAGACTCTTTGGGGTAAAACACAGCAGCAATCAACAGTCAATTTTTAACTCAAACAAGGAAGTAATTCCTGTCTGAAACAGAGACACCCAAACACTGTTTCTGTTTAGATCTGAGAACCGATAACAACAACCTGGAGAAAGATAAATTGCAGGCAAGAAAAGTTAAAAAATGAAGAAAGATGATTGGGACATGGCGGGAAATGTTCAAGGATGTTGGCATTCCTGAGACCTGCAGCATTTCCTACGGTTTCTTGAGCTTAAAAAAAAACAAAAACAAAAAAGGAAAGTTTATCTTGGCACATCCCAGCCACAATATCTCTCTCTCCTTTGATAACTCAGACATCAGGAGAATCCTGCATCAAAGTGAGAGTTTTGAAGTTTGGTCAAACGTTGGTGAAGGCTGGACATGGCGGTTCTCTTCCTCTTAGCAGCTTTGCTGCAAGGTGAGTCGCCCAGAATCCATTCTGCAGCCACACAGAGTGACGAGAACAGGCAAAGCTGGGCCTGGGGACACGGGTACATCCCTGGCTAAGTCCACACTAGACACCTCCACCTGCAAAATGGAAACTGGTCGAACCTCCCAGCCCGCTAGAAGTCTGCAGAGACCTAGCGAAGGCATGGCAGGGGAGCCACGTGCGCCTGTGCAATGCCGCTGCGGGGAGAAGGAAGTTCCCAGCTCCGGCAGAGTTTGCAGATGGCAAAGGTTACTCTTAGCTGTTTGCTGTTAGCTGCTGCCCTTGGCATTTAACTCCCAGCAGGACTGTCAGGGCTGATGGGGGTTTGGGCAAAAGGGGCATCGAGGTTTCCCCGTTTGTGCTGTGGCACAGGGCGGTGGATAATGTGGCGCTCAAGGAAAGTAAGTCACCCCATCCAAAATAAACACTGAACTTTCCGAGCCAGATGTCCCACGGGTGCTACTGATAACCAGGAGCCAGGCTGGGTTTTGCTGGGCGAGGACCTGGCTGTCTCTAAATAACCAACAGCTGCTTCTTCTCTGTTTGCCCAAAAGAGCCAGTCTCAAGTACCTTGTACGGCTCCAGGTTTTTGACAGGGAAGGTTGGAGGATCAGTCACCCACCAGTGCTTCTACCCCATCACACCAGCCAACAAACACGACCGAAAATATTGGTGCAAAGTGTCAGGAAGCGGCGTTTGCTACACCGTCATCTCCACAAGCGGCTACACCTCAAAGGACCACGCGGGACGGGTGTCCCTGGAGGACATCCCCCAGAACGGCACCTTCTCGGTGACCATGACAGGGCTGAAAAAGAACGACACGGGGACCTACCACTGCGGCATCGGCATCACCAACAGAGCCCTGTACGTCAGCCTGAACCTGACGGTTTCGGCAGGTAGGATGCTGGAGGGGAGCGGGGAGACTCTGCTCCGCCGGCAGCCTGGCTCAAGGGGAGTGGTTTGGGGCCGGATGCTGGAGCATCAGCGCACAGCAGGAGCATCAAGGTTTTCTACCCCATGCTGTTAACCAGATATTTACAATGATGGGGTATAAAAGTACCTGGATTTGGCCAAATCACCTGTTTATATATGTAAAAGGAAACTCTCCTGCTTCGCTGTGTGCCGGACGGTTCCTGCCGTGCTCTCTCCCTACAGATGCCAGTGCAGTGGGACCAACCGAGCTTGTCTGGGGACAGCTCCGTGGCTCCGTCACCATCCTGTGCCCACCTGGGGACACACAAGGTGGCGAGAAGAGGTTCTGGTGCAAACTGGGGCGAACCGGCTGCATTATCATAGCCGACAGCGATGGCTACGTGGGAAGGAGTTACAAAGGACGAATCTTTATCACTCCTCAGGAGAGCTCTGGAGCTTTCAAAATCTTGATAAATGAATTAAAAAAGGAAGATTCAGGGCTGTACAGGTGTGGAATGGGAAGGCTGAACGATCGGGACAGTCCGCTGCTGTTGGCTCTGCAGGTGACCACAGGTAGGATGGGGCACTGGGGGCTGCATGTGCTGTATGGGTTCCTCACAGCCCTGGATGGGGAACATGAGATGCTAACACAGCCCTCTCCTGCCCGCAGCCTCCACCCTTCCCAAGAGACCGAAATTCCTCAGCGGCACAGTCGGAGGCTCGCTGTCCTTGAAGTGCCACTATGATCCCAAGGGGAACTATGAGAAGAAGTATTTGTGCAGGTGGAGGGAAAGCAGCTGCTCGCTGCTTGTGGATACGGATGGGTTTGTGCACGAGGCGTACGAAGGGCGAATACAAATAACCAGCAACGACCAGGAACATGGGACTTACACGGTTGTGATGAGCCACCTGAGAGAGGAGGACGCAGGATGGTACTGGTGTGGGGCTAGAAACGGGCAGGCGGAGCACACGTCCTCTGTGAAGCTGCGCATCCAGAAGGGTAGGTGGTGGGATGGCTTGGAACACAATAAATCCTTTTTCTTGCTTTAAATCACTTTCTTCTTCCCCTTCACAGGCATGAGGATAAACTCTCCTTCGTACTCTGCAGAAATATAACAGCATTAGGAGAAACATCAGCTGTACCTTTTGCCTTACAGCTGTTGGCAAGGAGCTGAGGTGATGGTAAAGGTTTTCAGAGGCTGGGATGCAAGCTGAGCTTTCGGAGGAATTTAGCTTGTTTAAATTATGTTATTGATTATTTATGATGCAAACCCCTTGCATATGACATCCTGATCCTAGCAAGTGCAACGCAGAGACATCTGCTCTGTTCTGAAGATAAGCTGAAAGTTATTTTGTAGTTTTAGAAACTGCAGCATCTAAATACACAGATCCATGTGTTCAGCTAGCCAAGACAGAAATGTGGGGTTAAAGCTCAAGCGTTTGCCAGGAATTCATGGGTTTTCTTTAGCACTCCCAAGCTGCTCTCTCTTAAGACTTCAAGGAAAATAGAAATGCTTGCTTTCGGTCATGCTGTGCTGCACGCTTTTTCATGCCGAGATGCAAGGTGAAATGCATAAATCTTTGGTAAATCTAACATGTTGCCTCTGCAAAAAGATGGATATCTAAACCTTAAAATAATTTTCTCCGTAGAAACCTGCACTTCACAGGATTCAGAAACATCCACTCTTGTGAAACCCACTCCATCGAGTCCAGCTGCCTACAGCATGCCCATGCAGGGGAGCATCACAGGGCTGATGTACACAACGGGGACTGGCACCGTGGGGCTGACACACACAACAGGGACTAGCACCACGGGGCTGACACACACAACAGGGACCGTCATCACGGGGCTGACACACACAACAGGGACTAGCACCACGGGGCTGACACACACAACAGGGACTGGCACTGTGGGGCTGACACACACAAAGGGGACTGGCACCACGGGGCTGACACACACAAAGGGGACAGGCACCACGGGGCTGACATACACGACAGGGACCGTCACCATGGGGCTGACACACACAACAGGGACTGGCACCGTGGGGCTGACACACACAACGGGGACTGGCACCATGGGGCTGACATACACGACAGGCACCGTCACCCAGATCACCAGCAGCCTGCTGCCCACCGCTTCCCCCGGCACGTTGGTAACCTCCCCGAGCAAAATCTATCACGAGAGGTGAGTTCACGGCCATGTTTCTCGTTGGTACTGAGTTGGTAGTTTACGACCCGTCTGCCCCATTTCCCAGAGCCCTGCACAGGTTGTAAATTGAAAACCCCAACAGGAGACATATGAGTAATTCAAGAAGCAGAAGGCAAGGTTATCTCCTGTCCATCATCTATCTTTGAGCTTGTCTCTAAGTCTCCTGGTGCTGGCCACTCCAGCAGATAAGATGCGGGAGTCGATAGCTGAGCTCCTGGGTGTTTTCCTTTGCTCAGCATGGAGACGGGACATCAGGCAACACCAGGCTTGAGCAATCACGCTGGTGAATCAGGAGCTGCCACACGCTGTGTGCATTCTCCAAGCCCCTATGGGCAGCAGTGGTGGTTGGATGCTCTGTGTTGCATCAGGGACTATCCTGGGACAAGGCCAATCAAAAGGCTGGCAGCTATTTTGGCCAGTAATTATTCCACGGGACTTCTCTACAGAAAGCCTGCGGCTTACCCCAGCGCAAGTGTATTCCCCGGTGAATTTACCTCCAGTGCTTCCTGTTGCATGAGGTGGCTGCAAGCAGCTCTTGCACCTTTCACCCCAGCTGTGGCCGCCGTCCAGCGCCGGGCAAACGGATTGGCAGAGCTGGTGCAGGTGCATTAGTTATTGAAGTATCAGTCATAACTGAAAATAAACCACAAAGTCCACAAATCCAGTTCAATACCCTGAGCTGTCCCTCCATGCAACTTGGAGCTTGATTCTGCCCCAGTGACCCCCAGCACAAGCAGCACCATCCTCTCCACCCCCAGCCCCCCTCAAGCCCTACCTCCCTGTCATCTAGCCAGGATCACAAACCATGCTCTTGTATAAAGAGTCAGATTTTGCACCATTCCCAGCAAAGCCCCGTCTGCCTGTGGAGCTCTGATAGCATTTATATCATTGTTGCAAGGAGACAGCTTGGAGACACTCTCCAACTGCTTGTAAGTCTACAACAACTCGCAAAGAAAGAGTATGACCCTTGCTTGTGAATTTGTATGATGGAAATATCTTGGTTTTCTCTTGGAGGGGCTAGTTCTGCTGGCAGCACAAACCCCACGGGGCAGAGCAGAGGTGGCTGTGAAAATTACTTCCGCATAAGCCAAACTCCAGATCAAATGATTTCGTCTCTGCTTGGCTTTGTTGACTGCTCTCCTTTGTTTCAGTAGAGTTTATAACTCCTTTACACTCTTTGATGTGAAAAAACCCAGCCTGTGTTAAGACTCTCCAGCCACCCCGTAGCTGAACCAAAATCCCATTGAATTGTGGTGGTTCGTCTTCCAGCTCATCGGGTGACTCGCATCTGCTCCCGGTTGTGTTACCAGCTCTCATTTTACTGATTTTCGTCACTGGCACCATTCTTACCCTGACCAAAATGAAACTTCAAAAGCAGACGGGTAAGTTGGCCAGGCACCACCTTTGGGGTTGCGGTGGTTGTTTTGCGATGGCTTTGCTTGGCATCTCCCAGAGCTGGAGTGTGACCCGCTGAAGATTCCCACCTCGAGAGACATGCGTCTGTTTTGCAGCCTGAAAGTGCAGCTGCACTTGCAAGCGAGCAATGTCCTAGAAAAATTGCACTTTTTTCTCTTTATAAGTGTGCTTAAACGAAAAGCAAATGAAGGAAATGGAAATTGTGAATTCCTGCGAAAAGTCCAGTTGAGTTTCTGTGTATAGAAGATTTATGGCCCCACGAGTGCTCGGAAATCCCGAGACATAAAGGGCAGAGACCGCTGGCATGAGTGGCTACGTGCCGGGCGGCTTCTCGGAGCCAAATCCAGCCTGCGTGGTGCAGAGCTGGCAGAGGCTCACCCCAAAAATCCTCGCTAACCACTGATTTTCAAATATTCATGCATATATCTTATTCTATAACATATCGTGTCCCTAGAGATAAATTTAGGGGCAAAAACCTTCAGCAAGGGCAGCAGCGAGTAGGAATAAATTATCCCCAAGAATGAACCGGGGAAGCAATGGGTCTAATCCAGCCTGTGTTGGGACATGCTCATATGTTGAATTTGGCATTAGAGGAGCTGTTCCCTCCACTGCACCCATGGTTTTTGTTTTTAAGGAGAAGAAAGCAGCTCCATGGCAAACCGGGAAGCGGTGCTGATCCAGTGTGATCCGAACCCCGGAAAAGAGCAAACGACGGAGGAAACCCTGAGTCTGGAAAAGGCGCAGGAATGCAGGACAGACTCCGGCAAACACAGGTGGGTGTTCTCTAGGACTGGCCCTGCAAGTGTCATCTCCACTGGTAGAAGAGAATAAAAACAAATTTTAAGCAGTGGATTTGCAGCTTAGTACATGAAACAGACACCGGGTTTGCAGTCCAGGAATTAGGATCCTGCAGTCCAGGATTTGTGCTCTGATGCCAAACTGTTGCCTTTATTCTTTACCAAGAGGCGTTGAGCCATAGATTTCAAAAGACTTGGATTAAATCCTATATGAGGTTTATAAATTTATTATAGGGTTGATTATAATTTTTGCTGACGCATGGTAAACATGTTATCGCACTTCCTGCTGGCTTGTTTCAATAAAGGCTGATTGCTCATGACCTCTTGCAATGTTGCACAGAAGCAATTCTTGTTCGCTGTGTTGCAATCATATTGTTCTTTTTTGTCCTACTTGTGCAGGATAATCTATGCTATCCTTGGAAGATTCAGGATGACCAACTTATGTGTAAGAGTCGATGTCTTCTGGCAAAGTATAAAACCAGTGGGTCTGTCCTGGAGTACTGATACTCTCTAGAGAGAAGCTCTTGGAGAAAACACCTGAGCAAATGTTTTAAAGTATATCCAATTTGTGAAAAGTCCCATAAGAGAATTGTACTCTTGTCCATTAAAAAAAAAATCAGTCTTAGTGGAATAATGATTAAAAACAAAAAAGTGTCGGTGGCATTTCACATTCTCATTACACGCACTTAGATCCAAATTCTGTGCCTTTTGTTTCTAGATGTCTGCTTTAACGCTCCTCTTAAGCTGAGCAGGAGGCTGACTCCTCAAGTCCCCTCCAACCCAGGTTTCTCTAGCTTTCAATTCTCAAGACTCCCCAAAATAAAATATCAGCCCCATTTAAAATACCGAGTTTAGCATAAAACCAGCAACACCCGCAAATTCACTTGTAAAAATAGCTCAGAGAGGCAATGCCGGATCACAGCTTCTCTTCTGTTTTTTCACAGCAACGCTATGGGGGAAAAAAGTTCTTTTCAAGGTGACCGATGAAGACTTGAGGCAGAACCCCCTCCCGTCGGAGCCCCCGTGTTCCTGAGCTCGGCAGGTTCCCCACGGAAAGCCGAGGCTGTGAACGGCAAAGCACCCGGCCCCGCTCCTTGCTCGCTGCCCTGCTCAGAACCTGAACGTGCCGAGAGCCCAATCCCCACATGCCACGTGTTACGTACTTTGTAGAAGAGAGAATAGAATAAAATAAAATACATCTGTGCTCACGCTATTTGTGTGCGACGCTGACTGTCTCTTGCCAAGGCAGGACACCGCGAGGGAAAGGGGAAGCTGGGGAGGGGGTGTGGGAAGGAAGGACCCTCGGGGCTGTGGGTTTGCTGAGCGTTGGGTAAAAAATTAGGATTTTCTGAATTTTTTTTTATCAAATCTTTATCCATTAGGGTCATTTTGCAATGCATAAACCGTATCTGCCTTCAGTCTATCAAAGACACCCAAATTCCCAAGTGCTATTTTTCTTCCATCTCTTCTGCAGAACCATCCACAGCTCCAAAATCAAACCAGTTCAGCCCCAATGCAGCCCAGACCCTGCCAGCAGCATTGGTCTCTATGCTCAGACTGCACGCCATGCTGCAAACTGCAAACCCGAAAAAAAAGCAAGCTCGGGGTTGTTTGTTTTCTGGAGATGCCAAAGTGTGACTTGGCAGGGGGACGCTTCCTCCTCTGTTAAGACAGGTAAGTATATTTACACGGGACAATGGATCGGTTTTACCAGAAACCTTAAGGGTAAAGACAGTAGCTCAGTTAAAGAACCCGCTCATCCGCCTTGGACTGACTTTTCTTCCCCAAGATGCAGAAGTTGTGGATCCCCATGGCTGGCTTCTGTCGGGATTTCCTCTGCCCGCGGCCATGCCGCCTTCCTCCTGCACACCCTCCGTGAAAACACATCTCTGGGGAAATTGCAGGAGGGAGACAAGGTGAGCAGAGAAGCCAACGTGCTGGCACCCAGAGGAGAGGTGCGTGGGAGAGCAGGAGGCGTAGGAAGGCGAACACACCCATGACTGCTGTGGCCAAACAAGCACAAGTCTACGTGCAAGAATAAAAACAAAATGCCGACAGTGGCCGGGGAAGCTGTGCTGGTGGGAAGGACGCGGCTTGCAAGGGGATGAGTGTTTGTTCCCATCGAGGAGAGATCCTGGCTGCTCTCTCCTCTCAAGGTCCCCACCAGATCACCCCGTGCAAGAACAGAAACAGCCTTTCTCACCTCAAAAGCTGCACACTCATGGGAACAAAGGAGCTCGACTCCCTTAGCTGAAGGAAACGTACTTCCAAGGCCGGCTTTAAGATCTGACAAATTTGCTAAATGTCCCAACTCCAGGTCAGGATCTCACTCCTCCCAGGCATGGCAGGAATGCCTGGAGCTGCCATCCTGTTCAAGCTCATCAGCTTTCACCGAGAACAGATGAGAACAGGTTTGTGTGAACCCCTAGTTAGAAGAAATTACTGCTTTTGCATCGTTAGTGCAAGGTAAAGGAAGTTTAATGATTCATCCCGCAACACAAATATTTACATCTTCATTAGTTCTATTTTCTTGTATGGTTCTATTTCTGACAACCCCACACTCCACAGGGAATTTGTATTTGGTCCCCCAACCCACCTGGTTCTGTGCAGCTTTGCCCTGCGGAGCTATTCCCCTGTGGGCTAAAGATCAGAAGCCAGGTGAGTCCCTGCAGCAAGGGGGGTCCCCTGTCCGGGACGATGGGAAACACGGTCACAGCTCAAGGGCGATGTTGCAATGCCAACAAAGAGCAGGGGGGTTGGCTGGACTCTGGGGAACTCAGACCCCATAAGGCTTGCTTTGTGTCGGGTGTAGGCACCTATCTCCAACCCAAGGAATCTTGGCTGCCCCAGCTCGCTGGGTCGTGTCCAAGCAGAAAGCCGTCTCACAGGCACCCTGCTCCCAGCAGAAGACCTTCCACGGACCCAACCCCATGCAGCCCCCAGGCTCCTTCCTAAGGGAGCCAAAGGTGCCCTGGACCACGGCTGGGCGCCCACCCTTGGGTGGCTGCTGTGCGATGGCAGGGGGCAATCAGGGGGCAGATAACAGCCTCCAAGGGACAGCGGGGCTGGGATGGGCATTGGCTTCCCTGCTCTCGCGTGGGGCGGGACTCACCTGGCAGTTTTTGGATGCTATTCCTTTAAGGCACAACAGGTGGAAAGGCCGGGCTAGAGGTGCTAGAGTATTTAAAACAGGCTGGCACTGCCGGAGCCCTGTGTCCGGCTGGGCAGGAGGCAGGACACTCGCACTCCCCGAGGTCCTGGGGCTCAGCCACGGAGACACCAGCAAACCCAGGAGTGGTGGGTCTGAAAGAAAAAGCAAGAAATACAAAATAGTCTGCAGAGGGAACTCGGAGTGTAAGTAGTGCCGCTTCGTAGTCATTCTGAAATGTGAAATCCTTTGTACTACTGCTTTGAGATGGGGAAAGAGAAGGATACGGGTCTTGGGACACTTTTAGGGACTGTTCCTCACGCGTGTGCAAAGTTCTGACACAGCAATGAACAGGGGTGCAGGTCTTGCTGCTGGGGGGAATGACTTCTTTTAAAGAAAGTCAGAAGCGTAGGACCAAGCTTGTGATGTTTGTATTTTCTTCTCTGCAGTAGATTTTTTATCTTTCTTTTCTGGAAAAAAAAAAGTTTAATTATCATTTACAATATTTGCATTAAGTTTTAATATAGAAAATAACAAATGTTAGCAAATATTATCGTAGTAATCTAAACTGTTGCACTCAGCCTATGGTCATTGCAGCCTTTCGAATCACAACACGGAGATAATCATCGGGATGCAGATTTTGAAATTTAAGAAGAGAATTGGTGCAGTTATGTCCTATGTGAGCTCTGGAGAGCTATCACATTTGTACAGTTAAAAGGAAGATAAATAGATACTGAAGGGTGAATGGGATGCACGTGGTGTCCTAAAACTGAAATCAGGAAAAGCTGGTGGACTCATGGCACACTCAGACCATCAGCAAAGGGGGGTGTTCTGCACACCTGAATCCCTGCTCTGCAAAGGAAACGTTAATATAGGAGTTTTAACACATTTCATCTGAAGGGCTGAGAAATGCCACCGCCTAATAAAACCTGTGCTGCCGGTAACAGCCTGAGCACTGGCACTGTCCATCCATCCCGCAACTGTCCCCGTACAGACCAGGGCTGCCCAGCCAGTGCTGTTGGATCATAGCAAGTTCCTGCTCCTTGCAATAGGAGTAATATTAAACTAGAACAATAGTTCAATAGTGTTGGAGTTGGTTTCACTTTCCAGCCCAAGAGACAAGAAACAAAAAGTGAGGAACAAATGAACCACGACTCTTATCTGAGGAGCAACAAGTTGGTGCATCGGGTATCCAGCACCTCCAGGGAACATAAAATGAGGCCTGAGCAGGAATTTCAGTCACTGCCATGAGGGCTGATTATTCTTTTTCATGTGTTTTCCAGAACATATTGCTCATGTAGGACAGCGTTTGATTGTCACTTAGAAACATTCTCAGCTAGGAGGGCCACAACTACTGCCGAAATTCCTAACAACTGCTGATTTCGTAGTAAATCCTGATAATCTTCAGTAACATCTGCCTGTTTCTGCTCACTGCATCACAAAATTAGCGCGTTCTGTTTATTCTTGCCGTATTGTAAAGGAGGCACCGGTTCAGAACATGAAATTTCTATATGTGTTGAGGTCAGCTTGGTCTCTTATGTTAAAGTTGATCGCTCATTCATAACTCCATAAAAACGGAATGGATTGGTGGCTGTTCCCCATCCCACTACGGCAAATAAAAGTCACAGTAAGGTTGTCTGTGCAGTGATCTTGGTGGGCTGCAGAAAGATGTAGATAGTCCCAGTCCAGTGCACCAAGAATTCTGTTGCCGTGCCCTTCTGGAAACATCTTCAGCGCTCCCATGAACCCCCACAGTACGTGTTGCTTTAAAAGCATTTGAGGGAAAAAAATATTTATGCTGTTCTGTACATTATTATTTCTCATATACTTGAATAACAGCAACCATTCTACAAACCAGAAGGACTCTGAAGCTAGAATTACAAATGCAGAAACTAAATCTTCATGTTTCATTGATCCCACTGCACGCCCTTGATGCTGGTCATTGTTAAGAGCAATAGTCAGTGGCTACTGGGTTGAATTGTGCTGATCCCCAGCAAGCTGCATTAGGAGCGTATGGGCTTCTCAGAGCAAAACCTCGCAGCTGAGTCAGCAGAATTTGGGAACTGAGCGCTGGTGTTTCATACCCAGCAAGAGCAGCTAACTCAGGGATCGGGTCCTTCTCTAGTCCAAATCTTTACAGATCTGAAGATATTCCTCCCGAGGGCTGCTAGAGTCACAAAAGCCCCTCAGAAACCCAAGGAGGTCTTGTAACGAACATCCGTGTCTCACTTGGCACTAACCCGCGAAGCCCCTTGGGTGCAGCGCCTGCACGCGCCGAGCTCTAATGCGCTTCGGCAGTGGGAAGAAACACAACCAAATCCAAACGATGGAAACACGGTACAAGGTACAATGAGTTTTCACCTGTCGTTACGGCACAGGTATGGATTTGGGGTTTATTGACCACTTCCCAGGTTTCTCAGGTACTCACGCACCCGAGCAGCCACCCTCGGGAGGGGTTTCAGCTCTTCCCAAACTCACGGTCACAAACACGGCAGCGCAAGCCAAGCAGGGAAACGGGTGGCGAGGAGAGTTAATGCCATTTACCCAGTAATGGGTAAATCTTCTGATTTAAAACATGTTACAACTCAATATTTTGATTTGCTAGTATTAATCTTGCTAATAATTAGCCCATCCTGTTCTAGATTTGTACGATACAATTTTCTCAAATCCCCGTTGCGGTATGCACACTAACGCGGCAGCAGACTGCAAACAGCCGGAGAGCACGGAGCCACCCCTGCCTGGCAAAGTGTCCCAGACAGGACAGTGCCATCGCCCTGATCCTGGTGACACTGGTGTCCAGAGGCCTGGGTAAAGAGAGGAAAGCTCCTGCATAATCATAATACTGGTTTTGTGCTCTGAAACCTTCAAAACCAGTTACACTGGGACAGGTAGGAGAAGGAAGCTGGCAGTTTTGGTGATGCAAAATGAAAGTAAATTCACAAAACCAGCATTTGAGTCTATCTTAAAAAAAAAAAAAAGAGCAAACAAAGAAAAGAAAGTACATCTGCAGCCCACAGCTGATAATAACCCAGAGAGGACTGTTGCGACAGGGAGTTGGGGATTTATGCCAGGAGGGGACATGGCTCTTTGGCTGCAGGAGGGGCTCCACAAGTGCCGGACACACACATTTGTGCTGCCGAAAGCTTTCCCCACGGCTGCTTCTCTGCCAGTCCTGCACAGCGGGGGAGAACTGGTACAAGCTCTCAATTTCCCCCCTGCCTTCACCCATCAGAATGTTTTAAATGAACCGCAGAGCCAGCCTGGCAGCCTGTGCACTGCCTTGCAGACAGTTTCTCGCTGGATTTTTCGTGCATCAGGTTCCCATCTGGGGACACCAAACTCAGCTTCTGCTAGGAGGCTTTGGGAGCACTGCATAAGCCTCATGCTTTGTGCCAACCATCAGACCACCCCCCCCCCCCCCCCAGGACTTAGGGAAGCCCCTCAGGACCAGTCACAGCATCACTGCCCAGGGCAGGTTTTTCACCTTTCTCTGAGGCAGCTGATGCTGCCCGATACAGAGGGTACACAGATACAGTCGTGCATCTGCATATGAAACCCAAAATGAAGCCTTGCCTCCACTGCCAGCTCCAGGAAAGATTTCACCAGTAAATAACAAAGGACCACTCTTCCCTCCCCGCCTTTCTCTACTCCTGGAAAGTTAGGCTAGACCATGAGAAGCTGCAGGTGAGTGGCAGGAGGAGCCCAGGCTGGGCACAGGCGCTCTGTCCTGTCCAGCACTGGTCCATCTGCAGGCAACATCCCTGGGCACACAGCAGGGCAGGAGCTCTGCAGACCTGCCAACGCCTTCTCATGAGCTTGCTTCCCAGCTGCTCTGGAGATAGCACGCAAGGTGTTTCCCTCTGGTTTCTTGACTCTTCTATAGTCCCCTGCGAACATTTGCAGTCCCATCTCCTCTCTCCTAGCTTCCCTTCCCTCTGCGGAAACATTAACACTAATCACTTGCACAGCCACTTACTTGCACTCCCTTTCGTAGGAGCTCAGCAGCTTTTTCTCTTCCCCAGAGCTCTGAGATTCCAACTTTGCGCTCTGACTAGAGACAGCAAATCCAGCAGCAAGTGTTCTCTGAAAGCAAGAAAGGACTAGAGCTCTTTTACCAACAGCTTGATGAAATCCTCCTCCAGCATCTCAAACAGCACTTGTCTGTGGCAGAGCGACCAGCAAAGCTCGTTCGCACCATTTCTCTGGGCAGGGACGTCTCACTCTCAGAGTGTGACACAGCACCGGCAGCTGCGAGGGGCTTTCCAGCCATCCATCCAGCTCAGTGGATCAGCATGGAAACACAGAACAGGTTTTCTTACATAACCAGTGGCTGTGCTTGCTCAGACTTGCTGTACGTGGGAGTTTTCTCCATTAATTGAGCAGGGAGGGGAAGGTTTTAACAGCATCTGAGAAAACATGACTAGAGGCACCTTAGAGCTGCAGAAGTTGCAGATGTTGGTCGTGCAAGCAGACAGCAATCCTTGTGTAGGCACAAGGGCACACGTATCCTCAAGATGCAAAAATTCTTTCCTGCTCTAACACGTGTATGAAGACCCTGATGCCACCACTCTTGCACATAACTTTCTGGACACAGCTCTAGCTTTTTTTCAAAAAAGATGTCTTGGTAGCCCTTCCCTACCTGTCAGTAACCCCAAAGCAGCTGACTGTTTTGGGAAGGAATCAGACTAACATTATTTGAATTTTTCCGAGAAGGGAAAAGCTGAACAGGGATCCCACCCGCTCTGCGGAGCAAGGGTCAGGGTACAGCAAAGTGACCATCAGCCAGAGGAACTGCTCTTAGCAAGGGGCAAATATCAAGGCCCTTTTTGTGCCATATTGTTTGCTTTCTGCAGAGTAAGTTATGTTTGTCTTGCTGGCTACCTGTGGGATATGTACGAGAGAGCATTTTTCGTGCTCAGCGAGTTAATTATTGGCCATGGACAAGTGGTCACTGAGCAATTAGAAGTCGCAATACAAGGAAGAAAGCACAACAGAACGCCTTTTATCTTAACACGGAAATAAAAGCCTTTTTCTTCTGCTGGGAATCACCCTTAATAAAACTGTGTCACTTGACACCCTAAAATCAAATTCCTCTGCCTGTTTATAAAGATTTTTCCTTGGCACCCTATCATCTCCTCTAGAGCTTGGACTACACAAGGGGATCAACAGCCACGCTCGGGAAATGCACATTCCCACCTCTGCACTGAGCAGTGTCCAACAGCACGCTCTGGCCGGTTTATTGAATTAAGAGCCTTGGCTTCCTCTGAGCCATCACTCCGTCCAAAATAAAGAAAGGTCAGGAATATTCATCCTGAAGACTATGGGCACACTTCAAGAGAACTGCAGTTTGGTTTGCCATTCCCCAATAGCTATAATTTTGAGTCCCAGCCAAGGGTTAGTTTTGGTGCAGATTTGTTGGATATACAGGTGGGACAGTGCTTGGTTATTGGCCAGTTACTGGTTTAAGTCTGATTCTTGGAGGCATGATGGTGGTGGGTAAATCCCCACGTCTCACTAACTTTACTAGCAGTTGAGGAAAGAAAAAAAGAGTAGAGGTGAAAATAGTACCCTTTTTCTCTTGTGTGTCCTTGAAGAGTCCAGGGAAACAAAGAGCCATAATTAAATAGAGGCTACAGACAGGAACTCTGTCCTATGACAAAAGGAAGAAATTTGGACATAAGGAAGAAATTCTTACAATGAGGGTGGCAAGACCCTTGGACAGGTTGCCCAGAGAAACTGTAGATGTCCAACCAGGGGAAGAGTTCAAGGTCAGGTTGGACTAGATGATCTTCAAAGGTCCTTTCCAAACCAAACCATCCTATGAGAGCAGGTTTTCCTAAGGAGTGGTTTTGGCACTCAGGCTCACAAACGAACAAGCCTTCCTTTCACTGCATGAACAGCATTGAAAGAAAATATGACTGCAGCTATTAAACTATAAGAAGCAGCATTATCTCCTGGCCAGGGCCAAGGGAACAGTTGAGCTCTGGGTTGCCTGCCAGGGCTCAGCGGCTTTTGGACCACTTTTGAACTTCAGCCTTGTGATGGGCTGTTCTCGCTTACAAGTGTAAAGCCAGATACCATTCCTGATTTCAAATCCAGTCTCTTCTGGTTTGGCCAAAATGGCTTTTGATGTTGTGCACATGGCTGCTGTGTCCTGTCCATGGGACACTCTGCTCTGAGGGACACATTGGTGGCTTGCAGGCATTACACCAACTGAATTTGTCATAAGAACAGCTCCCCTCATTTTACACAAGGGAGGATGGGGGTGTTGGGATGAGACCCACAGGCAGTGACAACGCCATGCAAAACTGGCAAGAACATCAGCTCCCTCTTTCCCATTCAGTTGGGTGACAGAAGTGATTTAATTCTATATTGCTCTCTTGTTAAATTAGCCACAACCGTCCTATCCTCCAGGCACGAGGATTATTAGATGACTTGACCGGTTAACTTAGTCATATTGCAGGTGTGATTATTTACCAGCTTCTGTTCCTTTTCCAGGGAATGCAAGAAAAATGGCCTTAGTAGCGTTCATCTTCCTGCTCTCCTGCCTCCTGGTTGACTCTGCAGGCGGCAGATTACTCCCCAAGTCAGCAAGTAAGCGTCTGGGGCACAGGTCTTGTGGGTTGCTAAGACTGGAGGTGGCACTACTAAGGGTGGACCAGGGTCCAGGGAGCATCTCTACACCTTCAGTGCCCATCCCTGCCATGGGACCTTTCAGACCCCATGGTGCTGCACAGCCCTGGGTCCGCGCTTGCCCCGGTACACCCGACCTGCTCTGCCGTCCCGTCAGGCTGTGCAGCACACCGGGGATGTAGAGCTGACACATTATCCTCTTGCAGTCTCCAGCCCAGTGTTTGGACCACGGCAGGTGTATGGTCTGCTCGACGGCTCGGTGACCGTGAAATGCTTCTACCCTCCCACCCGCGTGAACAGGCACGACAGAAAGTACTGGTGCAGGGAATCGGCCAAGGGCTGCGCGACCATTGTCTCCACCAGCGGCTACACTGCTACGGGCTACCGAGGCAGAGTCTCCATCATAGACAACCCACAGGCTGAAAGCTTCCAGATCAACCTCACCCAGCTCACACTGGGAGACGCCGGCACCTACCAGTGCGGTGTTGGTGTCAACGGCCGAGGGCTCTCCTTCAAAGTCAGTCTGGATGTTTCTGAAGGTAACTACAGTCTTGGGATTCCTTAAAGTGTTCTTTTCTTTTACTTTTTCCTCTCTTTTTAGTAAGGCTCCACAGATGGCCTGTCCAGTGTGTAAGAGCTCCAGATGCTCCATGCTTTCAGGAAACACCAGTTTTCATTTCCCCCTGTGCTTTTACAGAGGGAAATTTTTTCTGTCCAAAAATCAGGCACAAAAACCAAATTAAACAAACCTCATCTTAAGGTCCCCAATATTGCTTAGAAACTGCTGACCTCTCTCAGCCACTAAAATTTAGGGAGATGCAGAGGGCAGAACTGCTCATCACCTTGCTGTAGCCTCCAACTCATGGCTGAGGCTGTGTGAGCTGAGCCTGTGCACAAGTCCATGAGAGCACGGTGTGCAGGAGGGCACCATGCTGCTGGGCAAGGTTTAGGGTGCAGAGCACGGTGCAAACTCGTAACACAGCCCCTGGGAGAAACCTCACTATAGAGCAGGTGGTGATGGAGCAGAGACCTCAGTCCTGGGATGTGTGACAGATGTGGGACACAGCTGGACAGATGATGCTGTGACCAGGAGTGGCACATGATCCTATAATATAGCGACAGAGAGAGAAACCCTGTGCTAAAGAAAAGCCTCTGGAGGTGTAGGGGAGCTGCACACAGTTACCCACAGAGCAGACGCTGACTGGTGTCTCTACACGCAGGTCCACACGTACCCGAGGGAGCCAAGCTCTTCTACGTGAAGCTGCACAGCACTTTGACCATGTCCTGCAGCTTCGGGAAGGAGAACGAGAGCAGCAGGAAGTTCTTGTGCAAAATGGATAAAAACGGCTGCCATAACATCATCGACAGTCATGGGAATGTCGATGAGGACTACAAAGGGCGAGTTCTGCTGAGCAATGAGGAGACTGCAGGCTCCTTCAGCATCACGATAACTCGGACAGACTGGGAGGATGCTGGCTTGTACCTGTGCGGGGTCGGCACTTATGCGGAGGATGGAGAAACAAAGGAACTGGACGTGCACGTCTATCAGGGTGAGTTATTCCCAGTGGTTTTTCCCTTCGTCTCTGCACCTCTTTAGAAGCATCATTAGCAGTCTCACTTGAACAAGAACTTCAATTTCCCCTTGCAGAGTGCTACTGTCCTGTCCTCTTGTCTAGATACCTCTTTCTGTTCATTTAGCTGTCTGTCATTTACTAAACCATCACTAATAAAGCTTGTATCAAGACAACTTTCCCAGCAGTGGCTAGCTATCTTCCCCAGTCTGTCTAGCCCAAAACCCCAGAAGGCAAATTCCCACCTCCCCATCCGAGACGAGCAAACTGTCTCTTCAAGTCTTAATTCCTTAAATCTCAAAATGACAGATGTAGAAAGGGAAGAGCTGCCCTTCCCCTAGCAAAGGGAGCAAAGCTTTGAAATGTCAGTAAAAAACCACAACCACCAGGTGAATTTGGGAAGAAGTAGTGCCTGACAGACCCTTTAGGGCCAATTCCTGGTAGTTCCAGGGCAGCCTCCTGCCTCCTGCACCCCAAGCATTGCCTAGCCTTGCTTTCGCCAGAACAGCTTTGTTTGATCTGATAATAGTTATTGACTTGGGACAGTGCCACGGGGGCAAAAGTTAGACATGTACAGCTGCTCATTTCATTTTTATCTCCAGAGACTAAAGTTCCTCAAGCAAAGCCCACAGTATTTGGAGTTAAAGGAAGTTCAGCAACGTTTGAATGCCGCTACGGGCCGCAGAGAGGGTCCTCGCTGAAGTACTGGTGCAAGTGGAGAGAGAACGGATG
This sequence comes from Pterocles orientalis, assembly GCA_011057875.1. Lineage (NCBI taxonomy): Eukaryota > Metazoa > Chordata > Aves > Pterocliformes > Pteroclidae > Pterocles > Pterocles orientalis. The sequence continues at coordinate 148,059 of WKFP01014157.1, forward strand.
CGCTCGGATCATAGACAACGCCGGGTACGTGTCACCGGCGTACGAGGGAAGAGTGGCCATGTACGACAGTCCGGATAACCAGACCATCTCCATCATCCTGAACCAGCTGAAGGACACGGACAAAGGCTACTACTGGTGCATGACAGACGAGGTGAAGGAGCAGCAGTCGTCAACTGAGCTGAAGATTGTAGACGGTACGAGCTTGTGCCTTGGCAGTTCTCCGCCTGCTCAGCAGGGACAGACCAGCCTCCTGAGCACCCCAAAGGAGCAGATCTGGCTTTTCAGGAGGAGATATGAAGTCCAGTTCTGAACTTTTATCTCCTAAGGCGAAACATTGCAGCAACCCCCCCACATCCCAGAAACACAAGGTTTCAGTTTCACGGGAAAGTGTTCACAAAAGTTTCTCATGCAAATATTTCTTAAGTCTTGCAAAAAAAAAATCCCCAGCTTTCACCCAGAGATGCATATACAGCATCCTTAACATTGATTTAGCAATGTAAGGAGCACTTTCCCTCAAAGACACATCTGGTTCACCATCTCTAGCAGCACCACTACCTGTTGGCCACCATTCCCACCACTGAAACCACTAACATCAGCCTTGACGTTCTGTTTGCCCTTGCAGGAGAACCCACGCTGCAGGGAGAGAAGGCGGTGGAGGTGGAAGCGGGTTCGCGAGTGGATTTAACTTGCTCTTACCCCTGCAAGTACTACTCCTACGAGAAGTACTGGTGCAAGTGGAGCGGCCCCAGCTGCAGCCCCATGCCTGCTTCCGACCAAAAGCAGCCGGGGCCAGGTGTTACCTGTGACACTGACAACAAGACGGTCATCCTGAGCTTTGACCCAGTGGCAAATACAGACGAAGGGTGGTACTGGTGCGGGGTGAAGCGCAACGGCCAATTTGGGGAGACCATGGCAGTGTTCCTGCAGGTGACAGCAGGTGAGCTCCAAGGCAGAGGCAGGCAGGGGCGTTCTGCTGCTCAGGGCTCTGAACCACGCTGCCTTCTGCTGAGAGAAAACTCCTTTCCCTATCCACTAGGTTGCAGCACCTCAAAACAGAAGCGCTGTCATCCTGGCAGCATCCAAGTCTAGGTGCCAAGATTTTGCACAACTTCTCATAGATGTTTTCATCTACCCACTGGTTTCTGCTTCCCAGTCATAAACCCCCCAATGGTCTGAAAATCACTTCCTTCCACCCCATTTTTACCTTTAACCCTGTCCTTACTAATCATCGCTATTACAGTTTGTAGCATCATTTAGTTTAAGCAACATCTGACACCTGTCAGGTGAAGGGCTGCACAGAGTCCAGAGATGCATCTTGCTCCAGGGAGCTGATTGTTGTAATAAACAGGAAAATAGCAAGGAGCAGGAAAGGAAGGGTGTCACCAGCTCCCCCGGGACAGCAAGGGGCTTAGTCTCAGCTTTGGTGCAGTGTTTTATTTTTCTTAGGGAGGAATGTTGTAAGTAGCAGAACAGAAAAAAAAAAATATAGCACTAGATATCCCACACACAACCATCCTAAGTGGATGATGGTCGAAGCGAGAACAGAAACAGCCTCATGTCACTGCCTTTAGCGGGTGAAGAGCTAAAATAAAAACAAACTGAGTATTCAAAATTCTTTCAGGAAATACTAGAGGCAGAACTTAAACAGAGACTTCAAAAGTACACAGGCAGAGAGAGCCTACTTGAGATTTTCACAGTTATTTGGAATGAGGTTATTTCAGATCTCTAAGCCCCATTTTAATGAGCCTCTCAGGTACAGCCAAACCCCAGCGCAGTTCCACCTGCACCAGATCCTCGCACCTAGTTCTTGTGTCACCATCTCCATGCTGCTGCTCACACAACTCCTCTTCTTCCCCGGGAGATACAGGGAGTGCTGCTGGCCGCAGCCTGGTCCTCCTGGACACTAACACCGCCCACCACGCCAAGCCCCCCAGCCACGCTGACCAGGATGTGGACACCCCCAGCCACGCCGAGCAGGACGTGGACACCCCCAGCCACGCTGAGCCCCCCAGCCATGCTGACCAGGACGTCGACACCCCAAGCCATGCCGAACCCCCCAGCCACGCCGAGCAGGATGTGGACACCCCGAGCCATGCCGAATCCCCCAGCCACGCCGACCAGGATGTGGACACCCCCAGCCACGCTGACCAGGACGTGGACACCCCCAGCCATGCTGAGCCCCCCAGCCATGCCGAGCCCGGCTTTATTCCCCAAGGAAGAGCCTCCGGCAATGCGGAGGTGCGAAGCGCAGCTGGCTCAGAAAGGTTTGTTCTCTCCAAGCCTCTGTCATTTATCATGATGGTGAAGTTTATATTCTAACGTGTTGTTGGGACTGTGTTTGCACACTGCCTGGGTAGTTTAGAAACAACAACAACAAAATCTTGTCCTTAAAGAGCTTAGCTCAAAAAATCAGAGGGAAAAAACCAAAAATGTACAGGAGAAGGCAAGATGTCCTGAGGGTAGTCTCTAGCTGAAGAAGATACAGTCCCAGAAGGGAACAATTGGAGATCCCAGATACAGAAAAACTAATTGAAAATAATTCTGTCAAGAGTAGAGAGCTTTCCTTCACACATTCATAACCAAGCTGCTGATGCAGCCGGTTTGGCACAACCTCTGTCCTGCATTCGTATTTAGTCCCTGTGAAGTGCTGGGATCCAGTTCCTTCACTGAATTGCATCGCTGCTCACTCAGATTTACCATCATGTACAGACTTTAGACTGCTGAAAATTCATTTATATTACTCAATCTTTAGTAATTTTTTTAAAAAAGAGCATTTCACAGCTTAGTGATGTATCTTTCCCTCTATTCCAGCTCTGATCAAAGCCAGGGCCCCAACACACTGGCTTTGGTCCTTGGCCCCGTTGGTGGCGTGCTCCTGGTCCTCACGACAGCTTTTGCCATTTTCAAATACAGGCAGCTGAAGGGATCTGGTGAGTCTCTGCCTTTCTAACCTCTCGAGAAACATCAACAGTACCCAGACAAAGGCGATCCCTCGCGCGTGCCGCAGTCCCTGCTGGGCTGAGCTGCTCCCCAGGACCCCCATGAGCTGGACAGACAAGGGACCCCCCTTCTCCCCCGACCCCATCCACAGCTCCAGCACCCAGCTTTGTGCAGGATGCCTGGGCTGAGACTAAACCACCCCTCCTGGGTTTTGCACGTGTCATTGCACAGCGTCTCCTTGCACAGAGGCGGGTCAGAGGCGATGCGCTTGCACTGACTCTGAGCAAGGGTGCGGGGCATTTATTGGGGGATTTATCTCCCCCCTCTGAACAGACCTGGTGTCAATCGGGAGCTACAGGACGAACATCAGCATGTCGGACTTTGAATGCGTGAAGGGGTACAGCGCGAGCAACACCATCTGCGAGAAAGAGACCCAGGAGACGCAGATCGGAGGGGACGGTAGGTTGCTGACGGAGGGGCTCGCTCTCCATCCCCAGCCCCAAGGCGAGAGGTGCTGGGGGCGTGGGTTTGCAGAAGGACCCTGCAAAACCTGCAGAAATACCTGCTCACCGACAGCCTCACACCTTCACACCTCCCTTTCTCTCCCCGCAGAGTTCATCACCACCAAGGCCCCCCCGGCAAGCACTGCTGAAGCAAAGAAAGCAAAAAGGGTAAGAGGAGGTGGGAGAGACCCACTGACCTGGGAAGCACCACCGCAGCCCTCCAGCCTCTGCAAGAGGAGCTGCCCCCTCCCAGGGGCAGTATTTATACCCAGGTGCTTCCCATCCTACCTGCATCCAGCCACCTGCAGCAGATCAGCCTCCACAGGGGACCTTAACCCCTTCCTGACCCCACATTTTAGCAAAGACATTAATAGCAGTCCCCTTGCTTCAAACAGAACACCAGCAGCCTCAGGTAGTGCCAGGGAGGTTGGGGTTGTGTAAATGTAAAATGCTGGGATAAGCAGATAGGCAGATGTGCCATGAGCTGAACTGGAGCGATAAAGAGGCTCTTTGCAGAGCCAGGAGCTCCGTGTTTTAATTAAACAGCATTTGCAGCTGTTGCTGCCTTGAGAATTGACAAGGTTGGGCAGTTCTGTGTGAAGGAAATTAGGGTGGGAACAAGCCCAGAGATAATTCTCCAGTGTATTTCTGCAAAGGAATGTCCGCTAATCCCCTCCAAGCTGTAACGCAAAAAGCACGACAGTCACTCGGAGCGGTACCAGGACACCAGTAATGCCCAGCAGGCTCAGGACAGGGGAGCTGGGTGGTGACATGAGGGACAGGCATGCTGCAGGGTCCCTAACCCACAGCAGCCACATAACGCTGTCCTCCTGTCCCCCCCAGAGCTCCAAGGAGGATGCTGACCTCGCCTACTCCGCCTTCCTCCTCGCCTCCAGCAGCATCCCGCAGACCAGCGCTGAGGGGGACAGTGCTGCCCCGGCTGTGTCCCCCCCAGAGCAGGAGGGACAGATCTGAAGGTGAGGGACCACGAGGTGGCAGCGACTGGGATCAGCTCTACCTTGAGGATCAGAGCAAGACATCAGCACGCAGCACTGTATATTGCTTCCACAATTTGCTATATCTGCACCTTTTTTTTGCTTAAATTCAGCTTCAAGCGGTGATTTAGGAGAAATCATTTGACGCCAAACGGGGTGGCTGGGCTGGAGGTGCTGGTCTGAGGGAGAAAACTGGGAAACGACAGGGGCTTGGGTGGCTCAGCCCACCGACTGCCCCAGCCCCACCAGCACAGGGGGGCTCTCAAAGACCAGAAGGGACATATTTAAAAAAATCTCGTTTTCTTTTAAAGGCAGCTAGAAAACTCTCTAAAACAACAGCTCACGCTTTTGATTCCTCTTAGCTTTCACATCCAGAGGGCAGTGCCTGCAGACCAGACGTGGTCTGACGTGTTCCTATGCACAAGCAATAAAGAATGGCTCTGGCTTCAGCAGACACGGGGACTTGCCATCCGTGGGAGGGTGCGGAGAGAGGGCACCCCAGGGGGTGCAGGATGGGGGTGTTTGGGGGGGGGGTTTCTCCTCTTGCTGCAGCACTACAGCATCACGTCTGGTGCTGCAAATGGCACAGAGTGGCAGCAGGAACCCACCATTAATGGAGATGTTTTGAGTGATGTGTCTTCTGCATTTTCATCAGCAGCAGGAATTGATCACAGCATGACATTAATTAGTGTGACAGCCCATCAGCAGCCTATGTAGCTGATTAGGCACCAGTGTTCACTGGCGCTGTACCATTTCCATAGTGCAGAATAAATTCCCCAGAGCAGCTGAACCAACAATCTCCCATTTCTGACCTGGAATTGGAACAACCGAGCCCGGTCCATGCTCCTGTGCCACGGGGCCACCGTGCTGAGGGTGCCCTGGAAAACCCCCCTTTGCTCAATAAACCTGAGCCACACATCACTCATGCATTATCCCTGGCTGGCTTCGTGTTTATCCGGGACAGAAATGAGGATGGCTGTAATTAAATATTGTCTCTTGGTCTTATTTTCGAGAGCGGACGACTAAACAGAGAAAAGCAATTTATTGATGCATGAATTTCCAAACAGCAGCACGACACTGCTGGTGTCAGCCAGGTGCGGGTACAGAAACACCCCACAGACAAAACAACGTAGGAAGCAGCAATGATGAAGAAGTTGTGAGAAAGCAGAGAAGCAATTTTCCCTGAGCACCAGGAATGGGATGGGCTGGTGCCTGCCTGGCCACGAGAGGGGCAGAAACTGCACAGACAAATTCATCGCGTCTGTGTTTTCAGGGCTGCTCTCGCACCCGCATTGAAACGGTCATCACCCTACTGACAGCAGGGCTGGGGCCCCACATGTCCAGCTATAGCCCATCTGCCTCCTCTCCCGGGCTGCACCCCCTGGCAGCACAGGGGAAGGGGCTCAGATATCAGAAAAGCTGCGAGGGAGCCAGGGCAGGTCTGTGCCCGCCCGGAGTTGCTGGCAGTGAAGGGATTATTGCAGTGCAATAGGAGAGGTGTGTGCCCAGGAAACATCCCCGGGGGTGAGAAGCTGTAAAGCTGCAGGAGAATGCTAAGGTTTGGGAATTTCAGAGAGGAGAAAACCCCTTTCGCTCTCCCTTTGCAAATCCGCTTCCTCTTCACCCTTCCCGCTGGCATCCCTGCCGCAGCTCCACTCCTCCTGCACCGGAGCAGCGAGAATGAGCCAAAATCCCGGGAGAGGCGCAGGGGCAGAGACACACGGGTGGGCTGAGCATCCTGCCAGCCAGCTCTGCTTGCACCCCACAGCCCCAGCAGCTGCCTGCCCGCGGCTTCTGCTCCTTCGCACCATTTCCAAAGGGGCACGTCCTGGGCTGCCACAGCGGGTGGGAAAGTATAAATTTAGTTTGACATGAAAGCAAAAAAAACATGCATGGATTGAGGTATGCAACCCTCCAAACAAGTTACAAAATCAATAAAGTCTGATAAATAATAATTGTGAAAATGTAAACTGAGGATGTGGAATAAACCCCCGTACGCACACACTTCTCACTCAAGCTGTGGTCCAGACACCACCACAGTCAACAGACGGGTCCACAGGGACCTCCCCAAGCAGCCCCATCTCCTTCACCAGTTCTCACCAGATGTGCCAACTGATTTCCTTCGGTCAGTGACAAGCTGCGGTGTCTCACTGCATCACTGTTTCATTCCTAACGGTTTTAACAAAAATCCTGGTGTGTACGAGATATGTGATTCTTAAATGGTTGATTTCAAGGGTGATGGCATTGAAAGATTGGCTTTCGTGAACACTGGCAGAGCGAGGAGGGATGTATTCACCCATTGATGTATTCACCCATTGATATATTCATCCATTGATGCGTTCACCCATTCATGCTCTGGAAGCAGGACAAATGAAAGTCCCCCTGAAAAAAAACATGAGAAAGCAAATTAAGAGAATCAAAGCCCTGAGAGACTTCCCTCTAGCCTTACTCAAGCCTTTTATTTAATGAATGCGGAGGTAAGACTTTATCACTTGAAATATTAGGAGTAGAGTGTTACCAGGGACATAAACATCCAACTGCTCTCCAAGAAGCGTTTACCTGCGCCCTGACACCAGGAGTATATAACACCTCCTGCTGCTTGGAGGGATGATCTGGGTGGTCTTGGTTCATCTGCTAACACATTAGTCCTCTGCCATCGTCAGATACTGCAGTGACACGTGCATTAACACCTTGTGGGAAAGCACAGTGGAGAAGGGATGCAAAGCACGCGGAACCAGTGGTACCAGCAATGTGTGTGCAGCCACTGGTGGCTAAAAGAGCCCAAAAGGGATGAAAACAGACCAGAGC
>WKFP01014157.1:166493-176766 GCA_011057875.1 Pterocles orientalis
CCTCAAGGATTCACCTCTGGGGAAGGGGAAAAGCATGGTGGGGGATCTTGTGTGCTGACATATCTGTTCTGCAGAAAACCATCGATTTAGTCATCAGGGTGGGGGGCGTTGAAGGTTAGATACTTGCTTCCCCTGCTTTGATAAAATGCAAACTCGAATTTTGGTTATCACAAATGGCATCTTCCCCAAAGGGAAATGCATGTTTCAGGTCTTTACTGGTTAATAATACAGCCAAAGAGCAGCTCCTCCCAGCGTTTCTTCAACTGTCCATCGCTCCTTGGGTTTCAGCAGCCCCCTCTGTGCCCAGCGGTCCCTCTGCCTGCAAAGCCCATGTTCAGAAAGTGACAATTCCAGCCAAAATGCTGCTGTGCTCAGAACCAGGCCAGTGCACGGGCTGCGCGTGATGCTGGGGACCAGGGGAGTCCGACACATTCCCCCTAATGTCAGGAAGCAGATGGAAAAATCAAACTCCTCTTGGGAATTCACCCCAAAACTGCAACAGCTCAGGAGTTATCCCAAAGGTTTAGCAGTTCCCTGCTTGGGTCCATGTCACTCTCTCGTGACCATTTCAGCAAGATTTCCCAGTTAGAGAGTGCGTTTTGATGGTTTTTTCTTTTTTTTTTCCCCCCATTGCAAGGAAATTGGTTATTTCAGCAAAAATTGAGGCCAAGTTGCATGAAAAGCAGTGCCACGCCATTGAAGAGGAACAGAAGCGTCCACGAGAGAACGATGTAGAGCCCGACGCCCATGCTGAGATTTGCACCAGTCTCCAAACTTGCTCATATTTCAAAGACTCGAGTCTGCCAAAGAGGTGAAACCCAGGCTTAATGAATGAGGCTTTTTCGGTTTCCAGGAGGTTGTAGAAGCTTTTTGATGTGGGCATCTGACATATTAGCAATTGGGCTCATCTAAGCCAACAGCAATGCCAATGCATAGAAAAAGAAAAGCACAGGCGAGATTTCGAGCCTCCGGTGAAGCGCCCGTGCTGGCCTGCTTGCTGCTGGGAGGACCAAGACTTCGCAGAGAAACGAAACTTTCTTGAAAGGTCTTTCTGAGCGAGAGAGCTACGATTGGTGACTATGAAAAATGATCTAAGCAAATAAATCTTCCACTTTTAAAACCCACAAGAAGACCCGACATACATCTTCCCTGCAGAATTTACATCATTGGGTTTCTGGGGATCGTTAGCTGGCAACAGATTGAGCCTTTTGGGGGGGGCAGTATCATTGTGTATCACCTATTCCCTCCCTCCTCCGGGATCATTGGCCGGGAGTGGGCTGGGCCTTTGGTGATCAGGTAGGGAGGGGCAGAATCACTGTGTATGACATTGCATATTTGTATATAGTATTATTTCCAATATTATTGTAGTTTAGTAATTAAATTGTCCGTATCTCAATCCACGAGTCCTCTTTGCCATTTACCTCTTGAATTCTCTCCCCTATTATTGGGTGGGGGCAGGGACTGTGTGAGCGGGTATGTGTGGTTTGGCCCCCAGCCAAGGGCCAATCCTCCACAGCTTGCTTCTAATTTTGAACTTTTTTCTCTCGCACAGTTAGCACACCAATCCTAATTCCCATTACCAGCCATCGTGATGCTTCCCTTGTTCCCATAGTCCTGGGGGGCTCCTGTGGAGACAGGGTTATGCTGTTGATGGAACAAGCTGTTGATTGGAAACCAAGCAATCTGAAAGATTTTTCCCAATCTAAAAGGCAATCTAAAAGAACAGAGAACCAAAGAGAAGACACAATTAAAATGAGCCAACATTGAAGAAAATATTCCAAGGACAGGGATTTTCCATAGTGAGCCTGGGGATCCCCTGCTGAAGACCATGGATGCTCCAGTGACTCACAGAAGAGCCTGCGCCGGCGGTTCTGGGGTGCTGCTCCTCACCAACGGGCTCTTCTTTGGAAGCGGCTCGTTCATGCTTAGAAAACCAAAGCTGAAATTCAAATGAGCAGTCACAGAAAATGGCATCAGTTATCAGGTGTTGTCTGCAGCACGTAGAGATCTAAAAAGAGAAATAATCACACATAATAATAGAACAGCATGTGCGCAGAGCTGTCAGGCAGGGAAGCGGCAGAGACCAAAGCCTTGAGCATCCACGGGGCACAGCCAGCAAGGTCGCTGCTGGGCACAGGGGCTGCTTCTCACCGAAATATCAAACCGCCCCTACTTCCTCCCGCAGAGCTTCAGACAGAACTCTGGATGGCACAGCTTTTCAAAAAACCACAGTGCTGCCCAGGAGAGAAGAGAAACACCCATCACAGATGCTGCCACTGCCACCACCAGGGCCAGCACCGGGCTCCAGCAGCAGCAGGGCGGATGCCAGACCATGGGCTGCTGGTACTGATCACCCAGCTCTGGTGTTCCTCCCATCCTTATTTTCGGAAGAACTAACAACTGATGTCATGGCAAAAGTTTTACAAGGCATTTTCTAGCAAACTGAGCTTGGCCTGGGATTTGAGCACGCGATGGAGCCGGCTGTCCCACACGGCACCTGGGTTTGCCCAGGAGGGTGAAACGTGCTGACGGTGCAGGCAATAAATGATGCCTAATAGAGGAGAAACTGAGTCCTCGCTGCTATCAGCTCCATTTTTTAATTAACTGGGGAGCAAATGAATCACTCCAATAGCCAGCCTCATAGATTTAGCTTTCACCAAAACTGAAACTCCTGTTTCAGTAAGCTAGCTGCGGATTCTGTACATAAGCCAGCTCTTCAGCACAGGTTTCGATTTTGGCTGGGTTCATATTGCCTTCAGTACATACTAACCCGGGACTCGAATCAGTCTCAATTTCACAACCGTGAGGGGCCAGAGCTGGTTTCACTGGTGCTGGATGCGTGCGAACCCGCACAGAAGCACCGCCGGCGGGCAGGGACAGGGGGTCTGCCCGCTCCAGCCCCAGCACCAGGGCAGAGCCAGACGGGAGGGCGAGGACAGCAGAAAGGGCTCTTGCTGGCAGGTCACAGCCACTTGGCTTCCCTGCTTCCTACCTTGTTTGATGATACATGTTCCTGTAGAAATCAGAAAACATGGGAAAAAAAGATAAAGCCCGGGCAAATCGCCAAAGCAGCACGATGAGAGCGGTGCTGAGCAGACAACCCAGCTCCCGCGGAGGGAAGCAGGTCGTACCCCTGGGAGCAATGCGATTTCAGTAATAGATATTCAATTGCTGGACTCTGCTGCTCTCATAACTCGAGTTCATGTTTTCTTTGGGTCTCGGTAATTAAGATGCCTCGCAGGAGAAGCAGCCAGGTTGTATCACCCGCTCTCTTTGTAAAAAAGAGGAAAAAAAGAAAAAAAGAGAAAACAGAATACATGGAGGTAGAAAGTTATAAACAAAATATTTAAAACCCTCTGAAAAGCACATCTGATGCATCCTTTCCTAATCAAAAAAATCTCTGCTTACATAGGTGAGGTCAAGCTAAGATTATTCTTCCTCCCCCAGCCTGTGGCACAGCCAGACGCAGACCCTGTGCTGAGGCTGTTAATAAGAAATTCCTCAACATAAACAAATTCAAAGGAAAAAAGAACATTTATAGCAATTCTGTTTTATTGCATTTTTCTCTGAAAGGGCGGCAGTGTCAGCAGCAGCCTCTGGGCCAATTATTCTGGGAATCCGCATCATGAAACTTGCTCCCTTTGCCTTGGCTTCTCTGGGGGGCCACCAACACACCAGGTTTGGACACGGCCTTGCTCGGCCATCACAATTTTCTCTTCTGGTTGAATAACGGGCTGGCTCAGAGCCCAGGCTCCAACCTGTGCAGAACAGCTGGTAGGGGAGTCCCAGGGGCCATTGCATTGTCACAGCAATAGTTTCAGAGCAGCACCACGGCAGGGATGCAGGGAAATCCCCCGGCAGCTGTGGGGATGCTGCAGCATCCCTGGCAGCACCAGGGATGACCCGCCACCACGTGCAGCATCTCCAGCTGTGGCACGTGCTTATCTGCGTGATGGGGGGTGGAAGAAAAAAGCCCGGGATTTCTCAACATTTGCATTATCTGATTTCTCAAACCATGATAACTAGTTTCTGTCTTATGACCATTCATAACTACAAACAGTTTGTGTTTGTATCACTGGTCAGAGTGTGGATGCCAAATCACGACAAAGACAATATTCTCCAGAACACCCACACCCACCCCAGTAATACCAAAACTAGAAAAAAGAAACTCATCAGAAAGGCACTTACGAAATGACCTGTTCGAGACAGGAGTTGCTCAAAATCGCAGGCAAGTGACGCTGGAGAGTTGAGTCTTGCCAGCACGATTCCTCTGTTTCTTCTTCAGCTTTGGGGTTAGCCTGGCATTTGCAGCTACGGGTGCAAGTACTGGAGCATCCTTTAGAGGTGTTGAGCCCTTTGTGAGGTGCACAGCCACCCCTGCCCTGTCTGAGGTGCTGCTTCTGGGCACAAGAGTGGGTGTCAAAGCCAGTTTGACAAGGCTCTTGGGCAGGCTCCCTGGGGCAGGAGCGTGGCAAGCAGTCGCTGCAAAGGAGATGGGCAAGTAGAAGCTTGTCCAGTTTCCAATTTTGCCTCCAGCAAAAAGAAGGTCCAGAGATGCAGGGCGAGTCAGTGTGCTAGCAACTTGGGAGAGCTGCAGTTGATGCGATGATCCTACGAGCCTTCAACTCCAAAGGTGGTGTTGGGCTGATGGTTGGACTTGATGATCCTTGAGGTCTTTTCCAACCTTGATTATTTGATGCCTCCGTAGGATGCTCAAAAAAAAAAAAAGAAGTGCAAGAGGTATTTGGGTAAGTCAAGATGGACCACATATTTGACCAGTTTTGCACACTTTTACCTTCTTGGCTTACCTGGAAACATACAGCATTCTTCTGAGAAAGCCTTGTTCATCCTCTGCTCGCTGGGAGAACACGTTCCCCGCTCCCTAAACGCCAGCGCCGAGATCTCACCGGTCTCTATACAGACAGAAACAGGACATTGCTGTGGGCGTCAGAAATTCCCTGAACTTATTTCAGGAGAAAAGAGGAGAAAGGCAATAACCCCTCTGTTTGCAACTGCTCGAGGGCAGCATCCTCTGCCTGGCATGGCCTGATGCTGTGTCCATGGGCTCGACAGCAGCCCCAGCGACAAGAGGGTGTTGCTGCAGCACCAACCTCGTCCAGACTCCGTGCACCCTTTGCAGGGTGGCGTAAAACAGCCAAGGACATGCAACCTGGGAAAACAGCACAGCTCGCTCTTCTGGGCTGTCAGGGAGCACCCTGAAAGCCCCATTAATAGGACATCAAACAGGGATGTTATCCTCTGCCTCCCAGGCTGCAGCAGACTTCCAAATACTGGGAGATTTATGCATGTAATTAAACAGGCGCAAATATTTCTCAGTTAATCACTGGAACACTGAATCTACAGATGGAGGGGGGAGTCCCCATCACTTGATGCTTTCAGATCAAGATTCCAGCTTGATTTAGATCAAAGGTTCAAAGAAATTCTTATGTAGGGCTCTCTCTGTGTCATAACAGAAATCACATTAGAGGTCATAACATCTTCTGTCCATGATTAGTAATCAATTTCTGGACACTTAGCTATTACAAGAGGGAACAGTGACATTGGTTAAATTTCCAAAGAGTAATTTGGGATTTACTTGTTGAGGTCGACGTGAGTCACTTTGCAAATTCTGACAATGGTGCTAGACAGCAGGCTGCCAGAAGTGAAAAATCCAACGTCACGCCTTGCCAACAAACAACAAAAAATCTTGAAAAAAAAATAAACAAATAAACTAAGGAGTCCACTTCATGCTTCAGCCATCAGGAACTGTTAGTCATCAGCAACAGGGCTGCTGAGAGGGCAACTGACATTGCTTCAAAACCGCCCTTCACGCAAAGCGAATAAAAAAGCCACCAAGACTCTGCTTCCCCCAGAGCGTCACAGACAGCAGATCTCCCCGGTCTGAAGAGATGAGAAATGGGGAATTTTTGAAAGGGAAAGAAAGAAACACACCATTCTGATGGCCTGGAAATCTAGGGGATCCTCCAAGCTATATCTAGAACAGGCAGTGCATAAAACACACAATGTTCCTTTCTCTGAAAGCAATGAGACACCAGGAAGGAAAAAAAAAAAAAAAAAAAAAAAAAAAAAAAAAAAGAGTGTGCTTTTTTTCCCCCCCACCCTCAAGGATTCACCTCTGGGGAAGGGGAAAAGCGTGGTGGGGGATCTTGTGCGCTGACATATCTGTTCTGCAGAAAACCATCGATTTAGTCATCAGGGTGGGGGGCGTTGAAGGTTAAATACTTGCTTCCCCTGCTTTGATAAAATGCGAACTCGAATTTTGGTTATCACAAATGGCATCTTCCCCAAAGGGAAATGCATATTTCAGGTCTTTACAGGTTAATAATACAGCCAAAGAGCAGCTCCTCCCAGCGTTTCTTCAACTATCCAGAAGATTTCAGCAGCCCCCTCTGTGCCCAGCGGTCCCTCTGCCTGCAAAGCCCATGTTCAGAAAGTGACAATTCCAGCCAAAATGCTGCTGTGCTCAGAACCAGGCCAGTGCACGGGCTGTGCGTGATGCTAGGGACCAGGGGAGTCCGACACATTCCCCCTAATGTCAGGAAGCAGATGGAAAAATCAAACTCCTCTTGGGAATTCACCCCAAAACTGCAACAGCTCGGGAGTTATCCCAAAGGTTTAGCAGTTCCCTGCTTGGGTCCATGTCACTCTCTCGTGACCATTTCAGCAAGATTTCCCAGTTAGAGAGTGCGTTTTGATGGTTTTTTCTTTTTTTTTTTCCCCCATTACAAGGAAATTGGTTATTTCAGCAAAAATTGAGGCCAAGTTGCATGAAAAGCAGTGCCACGCCATTGAAGAGGAACAGAAGCGTCCACGAGAGAACGATGTAGAGCCCGACGCCCATGCTGAGATTTGCACCAGTCTCCAAACTTGCTCGTATTTCAAAGACTCGAGTCTGCCAAAGAGGTGAAACCCAGGCTTAATGAATGAGGCTTTTTCGGTTTCCAGGAGGTTGTAGAAGCTTTTTGATGTGGGCATCTGACATATTAGCAATTGGGCTCCTCTAAGCCAACAGCAATGCCAATGCATAGAAAAAGAAAAGCACAGGTGAGATTTCAAGCCGCCGGCTAAGCGCCCGTGCTGGCCTGCTTGCTGCTGGGAGGACCAAGACTTCGCAGAGAAACGAAACTTTCTTGAAAGGTCTTTCCGAGGGAGAGAGCTGCGATCGGTGACTATGAAAAATGATCTAAGCAAATCAAACTTCCACTTTTAAAACCCACAAGAAGACCCCACATACATCTTCCCTGCAGAATTTAGATCATTGGGTTTCTGGGGATCATTAGCTGGCAACAGGTTGAGCCTTTTGGGGGGGGCAGTATCATTGTGTATCACCTATTCCCTCCCTCCTCCGGGGTCATTGGCCGGGAGTGGGCTGGGCCTTTGGTCATCAGGTGGGGAGGGGCAGAATTAAATTGTCCTTATCTCAATCCACGAGTCCTCTTTGCCATTTACCTCTTTAATTCTCTCCGCTATGATTGGGTGGGGGCAGGGACTGTGTGAGCGGGTATGTGTGGTTTGGCCCCCAGCCAAGGTCCAACCCTCCACAGCTTGCTTCTAATTTTGAACTTTTTTCTCTCTCACAGTTAGCACACCAATCCTAATTCCCATTACCAGCCATCGTGATGCTTCCCTTGTTCCCATGGTCCTGGGGGGCTCCTGTGGAGACAGGGTTATGCTGTTGATGGAACAAGTTTGGACCTTGGAAACCGGGCAATCTGAAAGATTTTTCCCAATCTAAAAGACAATCTAAAAGAACAGAGAACCAAAGAGAAGACACAATTAAAATGAGCCAACATTGAAGAAAATATTCCAAGGATAGGGATTTTCCATAGTGAGCCTGGGGATTCCCTGCTGAAGACCATGGATGCTCCCGTGACTCACAGAAGAGCCTGCGCCGGCGGTTCTGGGGTGCTGCTCCTCACCAACGGGCTCTTCTTTGGAAGAGGCTCGTTCATGCTTAGAAAACCAAAGCTGAAATTCAAATGAGCAGTCACAGAAAATGGCATCAGTTATCAGGTGCTGTCTGCAGCACGTAGAGATCTAAAAAGAGAAATAATCACACATAATAATAGAACAGCATGTGCGCAGAGCTGTCAGGCAGGGAAGCCGCAGAGACCAAAGCCTTGAGCATCCACGGGGCACAGCCAGCAAGGTCGCTGCTGGGCACAGGGGCTGCTTCTCACCGAAATATCAAACCGCCCCTACTTCCTCCCGCAGAGCTTCAGACAGAGCTCTGGATGGCACGGCTTTTCAAAAAACCACAGTGCTGCCCAGGAGAGAAGAGAAACACCCATCACAGATGCTGCCACTGCCACCGCCGGGGCCAGCACTGGGCTCCAGCAGCAGCAGGGAGGATGCCAGACCATGGGCTGCTGGTACCGATCACCCAGCTCTGGTGTTCCTCCCATCCTTATTTTCGGAAGAACTAACAACTGATGTAATGGCAAAAGTTTTGCAGGGCATTTTCTAGCAAACTGAGCTTGGCCTGGGATTTGAGCACGCGATGGAGCCGGCTGTCCCACACGGCACCTGGGTTTGCCCAGGAGGGTGAAACCTGCTGACGGTGCAGGCAACAAATGATGCCTAATAGAGGAGAAACTGAGTCCTCGCTGCTATCAGCTCCATTTTTGAATTAACTGGGGAGCAAATGAATCACTCCAATAGCCAGCCTCATAGATTCAGCTTTCACCAAAACTGAAACTCCTGTTTCAGTAAGCTAGCTGCGGATTCTGTACATAAGCCGGCTCTTCAGCACAGGTTTCGATTTTGGCTGGGTTCATATTGCCTTCAGTACATACTAACCCGGGACTCGAATCAGTCTCAATTTCACAACCATGAGGGGCCAGAGCTGGTTTCACTGGTGCTGGATGCGTGCGAACCCGCACAGAGGCACCGCCGGCGGGCAGGGACGGGGGTCTGCCCGCTCCAGCCCCAGCGCAAGGGCAGAGCCAGACGGGAGGGCGAGGACAGCAGAAAGGGCTCTTGCTGGCAGGTCACAGCCACTTGGCTTCCCTGCTTCCTACCTTGTTTGATGATACATGTCCCTGTAGAAATCAGAAAACATGGGAAAAAAAGATAAAGCCCAGGCAAATCGCCAAAGCAGCACGATGAGAGCGGTGCTGAGCAGACAACCCAGCTCCCGCGGAGGGAAGCAGGTCGTACCCCTGGGAGCAATGCGATTTCAGTAATAGATATTCAATTGCTGGACTCTGCTGCTCTCATAACTCGAGTTCATGTTTTCTTTGGGTCTCGGTAATTAAGATGCCTCGCAGGAGAAGCAGCCAGGTTGTATCACCCGCTCTCTTTGTAAAAAAGAGGAAAAAAAGAAAAAAAGAGAAAACAGAATACATGGAGGTAGAAAGTTATAAACAAAATATTTAAAACCCTCTGAAAAGCACATCTGATGCATCCTTTCCTAATCAAAAAAATCTCTGCTTACATAGGTGAGGTCAAGCTAAGATTATTCTTCCTCCCCCAGCCTGTGGCACAGCCAGACGCAGACCCTGTGCTGAGGCTGTTAATAAGAAATTCCTCAACATAAACAAATTCAAAGGAAAAAAGAACATTTATAGCAATTCTGTTTTATTGCATTTTTCTCTGAAAGGGCGGCAGTGTCAGCAGCAGCCTCTGGGCCAATTATTCTGGGAATCCGCATCATGAAACTTGCTCCCTTTGCCTTGGCTTCTCTGGGGGGCCACCAACACACCAGGTTTGGACACGGCCTTGCTCGGCCATCACAATTTTCTCTTCTGGTTGAATAACGGGCTGGCTCAGAGCCCAGGCTCCAACCTGTGCAGAACAGCTGGTAGGGGAGTCCCAGGGGCCATTGCATTGTCACAGCAATAGTTTCAGAGCAGCACCACGGCAGGGATGCAGGGAAATCCCCCGGCAGCTGTGGGGATGCTGCAGCATCCCTGGCAGCACCAGGGATGACCCGCCACCACGTGCAGCATCTCCAGCTGTGGCACGTGCTTATCTGCGTGATGGGGGGTGGAAGAAAAAAGCCCGGGATTTCTCAACATTTGCATTATCTGATTTCTCAAACCATGATAACTAGTTTCTGTCTTATGACCATTCATAACTACAAACAGTTTGTGTTTGTATCACTGGTCAGAGTGTGGATGCCAAATCACGACAAAGACAATATTCTCCAGAACACCCACACCCACCCCAGTAATACCAAAACTAGAAAAAAGAAACTCATCAGAAAGGCACTTACGAAATGACCTGTTCGAGACAGGAGTTGCTCAAAATC